>VOQK01041709.1:0-10283 GCA_015052645.1 Benitochromis conjunctus
TGTCTGTCTCCTGAATCCAAACTGGAAGCTGGTTCCATAGAAGAGGGGCCTGAAAACTGAAGGCTCTGCCTCCCATTCTACTTTTAAATACTCTAGGAACAACAAGTAAGCCAGCAGTGTGAGAGCGAAGTGCTCTAATGGGGTGGTACTACAAGGTCATTAAGATAAGATGGGGCCTGATTGTTTAAGACCTTGTATGTGAGGAGCAGGGTTTTGAATTCAATTCTAGATTTAACAGGGAGCCAATGAAGGGAAGCCAATAAAGGAGAAATATGCTCTCTCTTTCTAGTCCCTGTCAGGACTCTTGCTGCAGCATTTTGGATTAACTGAAGGCTTTTCAGGGAGTTTTTAGGACATCCTGATAATAATGAATGACAGTAGTCCAGCCTAGAAGTAATAAATGCATGAATTAGTTTTTCAGCGTCACTCTGAGACAGGATATTCAAACACATTCATTCAATACTTTATATTACACACTTTATACCACTTATTGTGCCAACTTTTATGTCAAAAAAAGCATGTTGTATTTTATATTTTTAGAGGTTTAAGAGCTCATGCCAGAAAGGTGATCTTTGTTTGACATGCCAGACAAAGATGTGATAAAAACACCATAGATTACCATGCCATCTAATTGTAAATTTGCTAATCTAATCAATGCATTTGTGTTAATAAACTTTAATACACATTTTTACCTAATAAAGTTTTATTACAATCAGATTAAACTGTTATCATTTCAGTACCACAGTTTTCATACCAAATCACTCTTCCTCACTGAGCAATGACATTAACATCTCATTTGGACAGCTCTGAAGCTCAGCAATGATTTACATAGTTGCTTCTTAACAATTCAATTCAGTTTTATTTATTTTATTTTATTTTATTTTATTTTATTTTATTTATATAGCGCCAGTCTTAAGGTGCTTGCATCAGGCCAACTGTGAGTGAGGTCACCACTTTCTGCAGAGTCATTTGCTACAGACCTCCAAACTTAATGTGGACTTCAGATTAGCTCAAGAACAGTCCATAGATTCATGGAATGAGTTTCCATGGCTGAGCAGCTGCATCCAATCCTTACATCACCAAGCACAATGCAAAGCCTTAGATAAGTGCTGTAAAGTACTGGACATGTTCTCTGCAACAGTGATTCACACTTCTCCATCTGGTGATCTGAAAGACCAGTCTGTGTTTGGGGGTTTCCAGGAGAACGGCACTTGTCTGATTGCAATGTGCCAAGTGTAAAGTTTGGTGGAGGGGGGATTATCAAGTGGGGTTGTTGTTTAGTTAAAACTTTCACTTAGTTCCATTTAAAAGAACTCTTAATGCTTCAGCATACCAAGACATTTTAGACAATTTCATTCATGGGAACAATTTGGGGATGGTCCCTTCCTTTTCCAACATGACTACGAACTATTGCACAATGCAAGATCCATAAAGACATGGAGGATGAGTTTGGTTTGGAAGAACGTGACTCGCCCACACAGATTCCTGACCTCAACCCAACAAAACATCATTAGAATGAATTAGAGCAGAGACTGTGAGCCAGGCCTTCTCATCCAACATCATTGTTTGATTTCAGCGATCCAATTCTGGAAGATTAGTCAAAAATTCCCATAAGCACACTCAACCTTATGTGAAGTATTACCAGAAAAGTCGAGGCTGTTATAGAGCTTCAAAGGGGTGGACTGACACCCTGTGGATTAAGAATGGAATGTGACTCAAGTTCATACGTGTGTGAAGGCAGACGAGCCACATTTTCTTTTTTTCACGAGTCAGTTTGCAAACTCTAAAATTGTAAAGTCTTTGCTGACACACACAAACATTTATGTAGACCCCCAAACTTTGCTCAAAGTTTGCTTGAACATGTTATTTTGGGAACCACTTTTTATCTTTCGAAAGCATGATGTTCATATGAAGTCCAGAGACTTGAACAATTAATGCCAACGAGTGAAGTTGCTTCAACAGCACATGGGGAGCCCAATTCATTAATTTAACAAACCGGGGCATGAGAAGCATGTGGGTAAACCATACACAGGTAACTAGCTCTGGGTCGACTTAGCAGAGTGGAGAGAGAGATGGTGAACAGTATCAGAAGGTTTGCATCACCAGAACAGCCTACTTCATGGTCTGTCATTGACATCCCCCATTATATGGAACTCGACTTTAATTTGGAGATGGTACTAGGGCTCACTTCAAATAATGCTGACACTTGGTTTTATGGAACACCAGCTTGAAATTGTGCTGTGGCACTGGACCTATCCATATCAGTCAAACACAGCATGCATGGAGCAGTGTGTGCTGTAGCAGGATCCACACTCACAGGTGCTGCTAATCATACACCAGTAATATCCTGGAGTACGAGAAACTCAAAACAAGAGTTAGTAGCAGTATAAGCTGTTTGGCATTGGCAGAGGAGATTTGGCAAGTTTTTTTGATGGGTGCATCCCACATAATGAATTCTGCTGCTCAACCCTCAAATCCATTTTCCTTACAAATATAGTAACATTAAGGGAAATAACAAGGCTTTCCAATGATTTTTGCAAAGAAATGATATGGAAAAACATTGACCAAAACATAACTTAAAATTGCAAACTTGGCACACACACACACACGCACACATATATATATATATATATATATATACATACATACATACATATATATACACTGTTTACAGGGTTTTACATAAATGGATCTAACAGAAAATATTTTTGGCACAGTAGTGTCATACCAAGTTATCTGTATTCTAATTTTTAGAGAACACAGAGATGAAAAGTGTTAAAGCTGAAAATCTGAAACCAAGACAGAAGCATGCAATAGAGGTGTCTCACCAGCATTAGGGAAAACTGAACTCTCTGACACCGTTCACATCTCACATGCCAGTCATGTTAGTCAATGAAAGACTTGAGGCTTTCCCATCTTACATCACTGTGCCTTTCACAGGCTGCTGAGCATTCAAGTGGATGTCACTCCCTGTTAGAGCTGGCTCCAACCCCTGAAGCTTTATGGTAAAATGAGTTCAATTCTAGTTTGTTATTTTGACTTAATTCATGTTTCTCATTCTGTGACCAGAATCTCCAGCAGTCTGGGAAGAATCAAAAACTGCAGCTGCTGCAGTGGATTTTTTAAAAAGCTGTTGAGCTAACAAAGTTAGCTAACAAAGTTAGCTCAACAGCTGGCTCTAAAGCTGGGTCTGCATGCATTTCACTAGCATTTGAAATATCCTGAGTTGACCCTGAGTCAACTCAGGATATTTAACCCTGAGTTGAGTGAGAGTGTGAACTGTAAATACTGGATGTGTGAATTTCCTTCCTCCCTGGACCCCTCCCTTGCTTATCTTGTAACTGTCGTACATATATCACTTCACTGTACATAAATGCACTGAACTGTAATCTCCCGAATCCTGCACTTGAGTTGTCGAGTGCTGGAGTCCAACTGCCTGTTAGCCTGGACAGTTTTCTCAGAGGTTTTCTGGTAATTCAATTCATGACAAAGATGACAGATACCTCCTAGAGGAAAAAATGCAGCTCTCTTCCCCTTATTTTTAATTAAAATTTTACAATCGTTGTATGTTTATTCTATAAAATCTAAGAATAGAGCACCTCCATAATGACCGCTAAAGACTATTTTGCACTGTTTCAAGACCTAAAATAAGACTATTGTCATAGTAGTGTCTCATTGTGAATTGTGAAGCCTTACTGTGATGGCAGGTCCAGCAAAGGCCAGGCTGAGCAACATCAGGAAGGGGATGACCTCATGATTGGGGTCAATGTAGGGCAGGCTTAGGCTGCGGTCATGACAGTTGAAGCCAGACTTCACTGGCTTGAACACATCCGTCCACTCAAGGAAGTACAGACTCACCACAGACGATACCAGGATGGGCAGCTATACACAGACACAACATGAGCAGACAGAGAAAATTATGAGTTAGTTTAAAGTCATAAATAGCAAAAGCTTCAGCAGATTGCCAATGAATAGCTAAATAGCCACTCAAAGCTGCAAATGCCCATATGAACCCTTGGGTCAATGACCACATTAATTTGATTTCATAATAAGAACAACAACATAGAAAGGTCAGGATGGAATGGAGGGTTATGCAAGATGGCATGTGGACTTTCTCTTATTAATTAGATCCCAACAAACAAAATGGCAACCAGATAGTTCACATTTGTTAAGGTTAGCCCAAAGTCTTAAGATAACATCAATTATATCATGTTCAGTTCAATTCCAACTATAAAATAAAGTCGGAGTTATAAATGTGGTATTTACTTTTTCAGTTCAGCCGAAGTGCTTCACTGGTGTGTTAGCAAAGTACTCAGCTAATTATATAAATTTCTGCTTTAGACATGGTGAATGGATTTCTACAGCATTTTCACTACTGACTTTCAATTTCATTGTGCTTTATACAGTGAGCTAGTGACATTTTTTGTACTATTCACTCCACTCAAGAGCACTAAGGTAGCAGAACTGTGAAGCTGAAAGGAGGTTTATGTGTGCGACCAGGAGCATACTTGGTTATCCTTTTGACATTTTCCACCAGAGTCAGACTGTCAATGCCCAGTACCATAACATGTCCTAGGTGCCCAGCACAGCCCATCTAACCAAACTCTTGCCCACACAAGAGTTTTTAAAATTGAAAACGAACTCCATAGCATATACAAATATTTCAATGTGTGTTCTTGCTTCATGTTTCACCATAACCCTTTATTAAGGAGCAAGATCTGCATAACCAACATATTTAATCTGTCTAAGCAGTCTAAGTTTAGGGGTTTCAAATCTAGATATGAACCATGAATTTTCACATGAAAATAGTGGTGTTGGCAGCATCTGAGCATTCACAAATAGGGCTAAGTCTGTTGGCAGATAAGCAGTGGATTTTACAGAGAGGAAAAACTATAATATGGGAAAAATATGAAGTTGACCCCTTAATGCGTAGTGTAGCATATTTGATATTGTTTTTGAGACTTCTGCATCATGAGTCTTTTTTTGTTTTCTTTCAGGTGACTGTCCATCTGTTTAATGAAGTGCCACCCGAGTCAGTTTGACTGCATTTAGCTTGATTTGAGCAAATAGTGTCTCCGACCACCTCTGAATCAATCCAACTGCTTCCGTCCTGTATCATCAATAAACACCCAGTATCCCAGTGCTACTGGCAGCAAGGTACGCCCAAGCCATCACACTGCCTCTGCCATGTTTTAAAGATGATGTTGTATATATTTTTGTCTGTGTAGAAAGCAATACCAAGACTGTTACCATCATAAAAGAATGTGCAAAATAAAAAAAGATGAATGAGTCATTACAAGTCATTAAAAGGCTTAATGACTTGTATGACTTAATAATTCTGCATCATTTATTACCTGGGCCGAAAATTTCAGCATATAATGTTGTTCTGCTGAGATTTTTCTTATTAAGACATAATAAGAAAGAAATGAAAATTCCAAAATTAAACACTTAAACTCACAAACAACACAAACAGTATGTTGTGTCCATGAAAAGGTAACTAGACTGGACATGACACATGAAACGCAGAAGAAATCACAAAATACAAAAGAACTTAGGGGGCTAGAACTATAAGTGACTAAACCATGGAAAAAATTAATCAAAGAATATCACCCAGTAACACTGGGTCACCAGAGCCAGGACCATGGCAAGCTTTATATATTGTTCTTATTCCATGCCTTTCCAGCATTTTTTGGTTCAATTTTGACCAAGTATACCCTCATAACTGCCTACAAATTTCAAACTACAGAGTTATTAGAACATATAAATGGATGATTAATCCTTAATTAATATTTCAGAGACCGGGAAGAGTGTATTTTTTAGGTTTAACAACACTGATTTTTGGATACAAACATCTATCATCAGACAATATCATGTTCTGTTATGAAAATAACAGCTATAAATATTTAATTATATATTATTCAAAGTGTAAGTTGCATAAAAATTCTAGAACCATGTATAACAATTATAATCATTAAACACTGTCCTCTCTTATGTCCAGAGGCTAAGAGACACGGTGGCCAATTGGCTGCAGCCAGGAACATTAGAAAGAGAAATGCGACTGCGAATGTGGTTCAGCAGTTTGTGGAGGGGCTGCCTGTGAAGGAGGAGGATTGGGTTACTCTGCCAGAGTTCTTCCATCAGGTGGCAAAGAGCTGGACAATTTCGCCACCAAGAAAGGGGTTCTTTGCTTCTCCTGGAACATCATCATCTGCCATGGAGCCACCACAAGCTTGCACATCCAGTAACACCACACTCACACAGCATACAGCTTTGGAACTCACCCAGGTGTGATGGTGCATTCACAGCCCTACAGATTACCTAAACATAAAGGATAAATACATCAGAAGGAATTAGCTGCTATGCTGGAGATGGGAATGATGGAGTCACACAGTGCATAGTGTAGTCCCATAGTTCTTGTGATGAAGAAAGATGGGTCTATGTGCTTCTGTGTGCTCAATTGCAAGGTGAATGAGGTATCACATTTTCCCATGCCCTGGGTCAACAAACTCCTTGATCTGTTGAGCCCTGCTCATTTTTACATGATACTGGTCTGCTGGCAGATTCCCTTGTTGCCACAATCTAAGTTACCTGCACAGAGTGTATTCAAACAAGCTGTGATTAGTGTTTTGCCAAGGATTAAAAATAAAAGGTCTAATCAGTGCTGTGAACGCTTCCCTCTCCCCCTGATGATGCTTGTTAAATATAACATGCTGGGTGAATGAATTAAGGACAATGCATGCAGGAGTCATCCATGTTTGATAGTGAGCCACCTCCACACTGTGAGCTCAACTCTATGTTCCTCCCGACTCCCATTTTCACATGTATTTTCTTGGCCACTGTGAGCTTCCCTCAGCTTGTGAATATGACAAATATAGGTCAGTGACTCACGTTGCTAACACTGCAGACGAAAGTGCTCCAGGAGAAATACTGTACCCTTCATTCCTCAAAGCCGATTTTAGCAGAATAATTTATGTCACATGGTTTCATTTTGAAAGTGGAGAATCACAGCACAGGTCAATAGCAGCAAATTGCATCTGAAACATTTCATAGTCTCATGTGTTACGTCCCAGCCTAGGGGTAATCAGGACCCCCCCACTCCAACTACTCCCAAGAAAGGCCAGCAACAAGGCAACTGAAGTGCTAGCAGCTATTTATTTGACTTTGGATGTGAGCAGTGCCCAAAACAACAAACAAAAGGTTCCTAATGTTCCCTAAGCTTCCCTATCAAACAAAAGCAAACAAAAGACAATTCTCTAACCTATGCTCCTATCCAAAAACACGAGAAAAGGTTCAACAAAATAAAAGGGCTTCTCACTCCTACTTAATATGCTGCAGCGCTCAATATATACAGTGAATACAGAATTATACACAATGTTTAACAACTATTTACACAGGTGCTCTTAACTCATGCACAGTAGCACACATTTCAGCACACTACAGATCAGGGTGTTTTTTTTTTCACACTAAAAAAGCTCTAAACTACAGACAATCAGCTGGCACTTTTTTGGTGGTGCAGGAGTCAAGGAGAGAGGACGAGGTGGCTGTCAGCTGGAGGCTAAATACTGGGGCATCAACCAATTATCCAATGCCAGGACAGGAAAAACTCCACCCAGTGACTCAGCAGCCACACCCAGGTCCACCCCTAAGAGAGAGAGAAAATGGAAAAAACACACATCCCTCCTCTGGTGGGAGGAGTCACACATAAAACACAAACGCACATAACATTGAATCATAACACATTATTCCTTTCAGTTGTGAGTTAACACAGATCAGTGATAATACTGCTTTTTTGCTCACCTCCATTATTTAGAAGTCCCACAAAGGAGGAATCAGTTTTACAGTTTATTGTAACCAACCATTGAAATAAGTAAAGTTCACTGCCCTCTATGTAATTAGCAAATATTTAATTTAATTTCTCTGTTAATTGCTTAACAAAGTAATTCAATATTTTTCAGATGCTGTGAAACATCTTTAATTAGATATATGCAACAAAGGTGAATGCCCTGGTGAGAAGGGATGGCCATAAGGGAGGTTTTTATCTCTAGGAAAAGCTGTAAAACTTAAGAAGCTCTAAAGCTCAGTTAAAAGTCAAACATTTCAGCTTCTGCTTGTTTTTGGTGAGCAGCAGATCAAACAAGTTAATAATTATAAATGGCTTCAAGCAATACACCAGACAATTACATCCACGCTCTTTGGTTCCGTCCACCAGTTCAGAAGTTTTGGCACGGGATATGTGAAGACTTATCAAAGTGTCTGAAATGTAACATTCTAACCTCCCCTTTAGTGTGCTTGTTGGGCAACTTGGATGATGTCACTACAAAATGAATACAGCCCACATGGTTTTCACTGCACTTTGCCTTGCCAAAAAAATGGTCCTCATGAACTGGAAAATTAAAAATAATCTTCATTCTAACCAATATAGAAACCATCTAATAGATCACATTAGTCTTGATACAGCCTCTGCCACCACATTAGATCAATCCCTCTGGACTCCTTTGATTGGCTCCATCACACAGTGGGGTTGGGGGGTCGTATTTTGGTCCCACCTTCACTATTGTGGTTGATGTGGGGTTATGGATGGGCTTAGGGCGTCTGGGGATTTCCTAGGGACATTTTCCCTGGTGGGCTTAACCCAGGGGTTGAGATCATGACCTGGTTAGGGGCTCTGGTGGCTCTTAGGTGGTGTTTTCCTCGTGGCTGCATGCTTCAGGGCTGGGGGAGGGTCTGTGCTGACGACAGGTGGCGGGTCTGAGGCGAGCGTGGGTGCTTGGGGTACTAGGGGTGCTTTGTCTCCGGGCTGGGACTCTGGCTGGGCCTCAGGGGCTTGGGTCCTGATTGGTGTGTCGCCGAGGTTGTGGGCGGGTGGGTGCACGGGGTCTCAGCCCTGGCGCAGAGGGCCTCTGGTGCATCGGCCTAACTAGGGGGCTCTTCAACTGGCGAGGAGGTTGTTACATCCTTGCAGGAGTACCCTGCTCTCCAGGAGTTCACTCTGCAGGTGGGGGAGAGATATAAGAGAGATGGAGAATGAACTTGACCTGGGAGTCTATTGTCTTATGTAGTCTGGGAGATGATTGGATGATGGGTACTGCTTCTTCTGTCGTTGGGTCGGGTGGGCTGCCCCGGATTCTGTGGGGCTTGGTGGTGCTGCTGCCGTGGGCCCCGGGCCTCAGTGGATTCCAGAGGGCGGGGGTGCCTACTGGGGTCAGCGGGGGAGCTGGCCCCAGGGAGGGGCTACTTGCCCCTCTCTTCCTTCACTCCCCATCCCCAATTGCCTCCCTCTTCCTGCTTCACCACACATGCAGGGCCTTGGGGTGCAAGGGTGTCACCAGGGTGCAGCGTAAGCATCCCCCCGTGTCCCCTTCTGGCCACCTGTACCTCAATTTTATTCCACAACCCAGACATCCGCATTACTCACACTCTCATAACACATACATATAGGGCCTTGGGGGTGGGCACGCTATATGGCGTCCAGAGGACCGTCTGTGTATTCAACCTCACCTCTGGTCCACCTCTCAATTTTAAATGCATGTAGACATTGAGGGTTTTCAGGAGGGGCCGTGCCGACACCTGCTGCTCTCTGGCAGGTAGCACCATGCCCTCCCGTGTTTTAAATGCACTTTAGAACAGCACGCAGCAACACTACATATGAGCGGGGGGAGAGAGGCATGGGGTCTTCACACACTCCCGCTCTCTGTTAACCGTGGGGACGGGGGGGAGGGGTGGGGGGGAAAGGCTCGTCCAGTTGGGGTCTGGGTTGCGAGGGCCCCCTGCCACTGCGAAGCCGGGGACAGTCTGCTTGTTTCCACCCCAGGAAGGGGGTAACGTCTGGGTGTGGGTTCCGCCTCAGGGGGCAAGGGTACATGAACCTGGGGTGTAGAGTATGTTTGGGGAGTTTGATGAGGTGGGAACATCTCAGGCCCTCTAAGGTGTGGAGGCCTATCTCCCCTCACCACGCTCCCTGCCAGTGGCTGATGCCTTCGGCGTCGGTGCGTTGGTGGTTCTTGGTGTCCGGGGCTGGGTGCTCGGGTATGTGTCTGCTCACTCCCGGTGGCTGCTTGGCAGGGCCTAGCACCCGTGGCTCGGTCAGGCCCCCTCCGGGGTGTGGGGGACCATCATTCATGCCTCTGGGCCTGGGGCCCGGTCTGCTCTGACATGGCTGGCTGCCGGTGAAGCCCGCGGGCACGTCACTGCGGCTTCTGCTCTGTGGCTGCTGGGTGACCCCTGGAGAAGCCTTTTGAATACAAATACGCTCATCCACACAGGTGTACACACAGGTGTTCAGA
>VOQK01041725.1:0-11873 GCA_015052645.1 Benitochromis conjunctus
ATTGTAATATACTGTGACATACAAAGAGTTACTATCAACTCTGCAATTCTACTTAATTATTTATTTGCTCAATTTATCACATTGTTGTTTCACAGCACGTTGTTTGTTCCAGAGGAATCAGCCTGCCTTTAGAAACTTTACAAAAACGTCGCACACATTAGCTAGTTCTAACTACTACAGCTTAGAAGAGAAGAAGAAGAAGGAGGAGAACAGACTCATTTATAGGAACACATTATCTGCCCTCCATGGTCACAGGATACAGTGAGAACATTGTATGCTAAAGATAAACTTAACACAGACAAATATTAAAATTTTCCATCACAAAATAGAACTCCAGATGAACCACAGTTGGTCGTGTTGACTGGATATACAGGTGTCCAGCTAAACTCCATCCTAAAACAGCTAGCAGCTACATGTTTTTTGTTCATCACTCATTTATTGTTTTCACATTCCTGCTTTATTTTTAAATGACTCACCTTGATTTACTCTTGTTCCTTCCACCCGTTTGCTTTCTGACACACATGTGTCTAACTCACCCTAATTTGACTTTTCGCCTGTTTTGTGACTCTTGCCTTGTCCTTCCTATTGTGGCCTGACTCTGTCTGACGAGGCCTGCCACACACCCTGTACTATATGAAAGGAAGAGGAACTACAACCTTTCAAAAGCTTTTCAAAAAACAAATGGCAACTAATTCACAATGGCTTTTTCTGTGATTATTAATGAAACTGAAAATGTGGAGGAGAGAAAAAAGCATTTTATTAGAATAATAAAATCTTTACAACAATAACTTGCTGCATATATTATTCTGTACATTTTTGCTCTGGTGGAGTCAAGATGCCCCATATGGCTTTGGAATAAAACAGGTAGCATCATAACTCCAGGGCAATTTAACACAGTACTGTAGATAAACACAACAGTATACTGCCTGGAAAACGACAGGCACTGGCATCTTCATAGCCTTCCATTAAGACTCATCTGGGTGGAAAAGCCGCTGAGGACAGATTTCATCCTCCAACAGTCTCCAGGTTAACGTCGATATTAGATTTCATGGATGAAGCAGATGCCACGCAAACCCAAATGTGCGTGCCAGTGTGTGTGCACTTACGTCATTTGGTATTCAGTACACAGCACACCCACCGCAGGCTTGTCACCCAGATCCCTCTGGAATAGGCGACTGAAACTAGAGCAACCTGAGAAATGACATCAAAATTCTTTGAAATTCCACTTTAATCTATCCAGTCTTGACATGAAATTACACCTGTAATTTTATGCACAGCAGGATTTCTTCCTTTAAAGGAGGCATCTACGCTATGCTATGTTTTTTTAACTCCAAGTTTTAACAATACACCGTGCACAACAATGTACTCAGCAGTTTTGATCCTTCTTCCTGATTAGCGTCATACTAACAGTATAAACTGCTGTCCCGGGAATGACTTTTGCAGACTGTGCAACCAGAGAGCGCTATCACCACATGAAGCTCTCGATCCGTTTCGAATGAGAACATGGCTGGGACATGACTAACCTCTAGTGTTAATTAACCACTATTAACATGCTTCGCCAAGGCCCCAGCTGTTTTCTGGGCAAGCATGAACATCCAGAAGGGCTCTCTGGGGGGACTAAAGCTGAGAGTGACAGCTTTTCTGAACATGGAGTGGATGTTCTCTGTATCACGTAGAGGATTCAGGACACTTTTTAATTTAGTGCTCAACAAAATTTGGAAATATAACTTAACTTCCTAAAGCAACATTGTCTCCAACTTGGAAACTTTAAAAAGCATTCTTTATTCAGTATGATATGCTGATGTTCCCAGACCTGTGCAGGGTTTGGAGCCACGTTGCTACTGTGATGAAGACAGGCCACAGATGGGCTGAACAGAACGCTAACCAAGCACATTAATAACTGCATCATGGCTCACATGATGAAGGTTAGTCATCCTGAGCAGAGCTAGGCAGGGAAGACTGACAGATGTGCTCAAAGCTGCCCACCACTCCCACCCAACGCTCAGCCCCGTTGTGCTGTTACATTTCATCTTCTCCCTGTCCTTGGTGACACTTGTGAGCATACACTGAGGTCGAGACCAGGGGTGTGTGATGAAATTAGCCTCTTGAGGACGATGGATTACTCCTCTTGCTGTCACCAATGTGGAGCTAAGGGTTGGCAGCAGGTTAGTAAATTACATAAAGGTGAATCCTATTAGGTAAATCAAATAAATCAAAATTTCAAGATCAAAAAGGCACGCCCTCATAAAGTGGTGCAAGAAAAGTTTAATGTCAAAATGAATATGAAAAAACTAACAGACGAGAAACAAATAACAAAGAAAGTGGAGGACAAGGATCACCTGATCTGTCCCCATAATAGGAAAAACTCACTTCAGCTATTGCAATAACATTCACATCATCCCGCATTCGTGAGACTGCGCAAAGAAATTCACCAAGAAAGGAAGTCATTTTAATGAATGACCCAGCTAATATAAGGTACACTTTATTCATCTTCAGGGATTGGTAAATTCTTGAATGCGTAAATATCTAAAACCGTTGTTTGTATTTGTGCAGCCTCAAGGACAGAGTCATTTCTAATGCCTCACATGTGTTCAAGGCAGATGCTGATAAAAAAAAACTAAACAAAGAAAACCAACAGGAACAAGATTATTGTTCTTGTTGGCCCCTGGACACACTCCCTGTGCTGCAATGTCAAAGTTGTTGTGCCGACACATATTTGACACAAAATAATATAGTACAAAGCACCAATAAAGCCTTTTCACGGACATTGTTCATCCTATGCTTTTTCACATCTCTTTTGGCAACAGATGTGTGTTTTCCACAAGTTCATCTGAAGAGGAGACAGCTCGACAAGTGTTAATGATGTGAGAAGTTGATCTTGTAAGTCCTGCTATGTATAGGTTTTGCTTTTCTTAACCCCTTAAGCCCCTTTTATTTATTGACTAATTATTATTATTGATATTATTATTAGTTTTAAAAAAAAAAAAACAGAGACAGACAGAGACTTCAAGCGTTAAATGAGAAGTTTAGAAGGTGTAAACTATAGCTTATTTTTTCAGACTTTTACAATAGGGGTACTGTCACATTAGCGATATGTGGTGTCATGGTTTCACTGTATGCTGTCACGGTCCCTGATCCTCACTGGTTGATCTGCCGTTTTGTGTTGTTTTGATCCTGTTGTCCGCTTCCTGTCCCTCTCCGGCCTCTCTGTGCGCACGTGTATATGTGTGTGTGTGTGTATATCCCGGTACTCCTGTCTTTACACCAGGCCTGGAGAGCTTTCCTGCCACGAAGCCAGCCACACCTGCCGACAATCAAACTCACCTGCTGCTGCTGCTGATTCTCGTCACAGGCTATAGGCTTAAATAGTCTATTGAAGAGAGTGGCTGAGCTTCAGTCAATGCTGGATCGTTGAGTGACCTTGTCAGCGAAACAACGGCTCGTGAAGGTGAATGAGTCCTTGCCTTCACTGTGGAGAGAAGCTGCAACTACTGTGTCTTGTTTTGCCAGGAGTTCAAATGGGAGAGTGTGGAGCACCACTTGTAAATATTCTGAAGGAGTTTTTGAGCACCACGGATCGAGGGAGGAAGTCACTGCGCCGGGGTCGGAAAATCATCACGGAGGAGATCACTTTTATTGGAACTGTTTGCACATTGAAGATTAACCATCATTGAAGTCCTGAATTTGGGTCCCGTTAGTCTCTCAAACTTGACAGAACTAGTGTAACAAGTGTAAAAAGCAGTCAATGCTACCGTTTGTTGTAGAAGAGAGAGAGAGAAAGAGAAAAGGAGAGTAAAAAAAATGTCCAAAGATAAGGGTTGCCATCAAGAAACACATGACAGCTTTAACTTCCCTGGCATTTCGCACAAAGAAACTAGTCTCACTTGTATTTTAGTTGAAGAAATAATGTTATTGTTTTCTAAATCATAATTTAGTTTTGCATTAGGTTCACTGTATGTCTAATAATGAAACCACAGACGCTGCATAATGTGAGGCCCACAGTGCACATTTATACCTGAGCCTTGCAGCTAAGCGACTGCACAGAGGATTTCCGCTGGCTGTTTGTGGATGCATTGTGAGCTCGAGCTGCTAGGCAACAGTGCTGGAATGGCTTCTTTTGTATGCCTTTTTGATGAGAGTAAAATGCTACACTAGTAGATGAAATACATTAAACTGGCTTACATCGCAGTCAATACTGTCCTGTTTTACTCACTGTGAGTACATTACAGGAATCAATTGCATGGTGTGATAATACAAGCAAAGATAGGATTAAAGAAAGAAGAATAAGATGAAAGAGGTACAAAAATGCAAAGAAATGGGATTAAGGGGCATTTTGCAAGTAGGTAAAAAGGGGTGATTTGTCTTCTCGTATTCAGCACAATAGTACACAGCTTTAGGACATTTGATTCATGGGTAAAGGAGGATGTTGGGTCGCTGTGAGGGCCGCTACATTAAGACCAATTCCCATTGTAACCGACTCATTCCTTTCCTCTCTAATGACCTTGATGCCACCATTCAACTATTCTTTTGTATAAATATATACACATGCAGTAAATTGGCTCTCTTGGTGAGCAATTGTTCAGTGGAAAAAGTTAACCTAATGTGACACTGAGGTAGTGGAAGTCATATTACTCGTGTTAATTCCTTCAGTGACAGTGTAAAACATTAGCAAAGACGCTAAATTATGGCCCAGATTATGCACTCCTTTTAGTTAATGAGGAGGAAAATGGAAAACTGCCTGTGCAATAAAGAGATTGTTTTTACAGTTAACTGATAATGAAAGCTGGGTTGGGTTACATAGCAGAGTTACTTTGCTGAATGCAACCGAACGCAATGGGGGGAAAAAAAGCAAGCAATTTGCTCTAAGACCAAATTAAGTCATGATCCGAAAACTTGGCATTAATGACAGGGGGGATGAAACTGCTGGTTAATTAACCTGGTGTCGTAACACAAGGTAAAAAATCACAAAAAAAGGACACAACTAATTACACACAAACTATAATTTACGTAATACAGGGGTGTTTTTCAAGTTTTCCCCCAGAGCCACATGGAAACAACAATAAATAAAGAGAGCTAATAAAAGCTACATTAAGAGGATTAGAGCCATTATGAATAATTTAAGACGCCGCTTAAATAGCTTCTGGTGAACGAGATCTTTCAGGCATTTCTTTGAGCCACTGAGGAACATGCTGCTCCCCTGTGGAGCAAACAGCATCACTGAACCTTAATTTGCTTGTGTGTGTATTTGCAAAGTCACAGAACCTCTGCACCTTCTTCACACTGGATTTGACCTCTGGCCTCAGACCACACGTGCAAATATTCAGTTAATGTCTATTTAGTTGTGACTTACACTCAGACTGCTCCTGTGCTTGCAGTGAAAGCAGTAACTGCTGACATTCCTTATAAACTGTGTTATTGGCATGTTGTAATTTACACGCTGGTATGTAATAAAACAATTTTAAATCAATGTTTCCTGTCAAATGCAGAATGTATTAGGTGTGTGATAGACCACATAATGCAAACTGCTGTAATCGCAAAATGAGCTGTTTCGGAACAATCAATCACCCTGCAGGTTTATTTTGTTACAGCAAATGCAATATAATGAGAGCTTAGCTACTGTTAAAATCCTCTCTTTAGTATTTAATCTGTCTGCACACAATGACATTACAGCCCAGTCTTTACTTTAATGTTCTACAACAAGCAACAATAAGATCGTCTTATCCACTACGAGCTTGCCTCAAAGAAACCGCCTGCATTAACTCCAAAGTCATATCAACTGCATTAGTTTGACATACACGACACATGGATCCATTTCAATTTGGGCCCCAAGGCCCTTTGACATCTTTTATCGTCAACACAGCGAGCCACTTGTCGTGAGAGATTGTGAAGCATTATCACATTGGATGTCAATCAAGACACAACAGCCAGTCAACAGAGGAGAGGTTGTGTGGAAGGCAGAACTGAGGAAAATTAAATGACCAGGTTCTTGTCCCACATTCAAAGATGAAATGAGATATAAATCTATGGCAGATTTCTATTTTGTCTTTGAGATGTTTTTTTTTTCTGTTTTTATCCTATACTAGTATCTCAAATGTTATAATATTGAGGACAATGGTCACAGTGCTGTAATGCAGCCCTAGCACTACTGAAAGTAATGACATTTTGCACAGATATTCAGGGTCTCTAGAGATGAACTCTAATGTCTCTGATGAACACCTGACTTTTCATCTACTATCAGCAGGCCAACTGTAAAATACCTCAACATCAACCGAGTGCAGTGCCTTTTTTTTGGTGCTTTTCTGACACCTTGCAATGAGGAAATAAACCCTCTCCAAACAAAGGTACTACCACGAAAACTGGTAAACCAATATTTGCCACAAACATAGCAATACAAAAACATGTTTCTTGTACTCCTGGCTGAAGTAAAAAATAGAGGTTTATGACGAAATATTTGCACAATCTATCCCCAACCCTATAAGAACATTCTAACACAATAGCTAAAATTGTGAGAGTGGTGAACATTACCACACTCATGATTATGAATATTTTGAATATTGAATATCTTTTAAAGGATATGAATTGCTAACATTAGCTGTAGTGTAATTTGGGTGCAACTCTGCTGTGAATTTCACTGCAGACTTTGACCATAGAGTCAGATGACTGGCTTTCACGCAACCAAATCCTTTAACTATTAATTTAGAAAACCAGAAACCCAATGCTGCTGACATGACGCAAGACAGATTCTGATGTTTTCCATGTGCTATTATCCCCCCTAATAAACCAGCAGCAGCAGGAGCTGGAGCCCAACCTAGCACAGAGAAATCAATATTCCAAAGTGAAAACATATTTGGGTCAAATGGAAGAGTGGGACCCAAAATTAATTTAGGTGAAACAAAATGGGCAGCTCTTGTATACAGCTTTAAAGCGCATCAAAGACTGCTTTACCTTGCCTAATCTGATATAAAATATGAAGTGAGTATCCATAAAAGCCTTTCCTGGGTAGTGTAAACAACAACCAATAATAGTAGCAACGAGGAAAAATGAATTTAATGCTGGCATTAAAAATAGGCAAAAAGACATGCATCTCAGTGTCACATGGAGCAGCACCTAATGTGTGTCAGTCTTTCTGTCACGCAAAATGAGCAGCCCAAGGGTTGTTTAGTGCAAATTAAATTCCAATGAAGGGTGAATTCGCATTCTAAAAAAGAAATCTAATTAAATTGCCATGCATGGTCATGTATCTTAAATTACACGCCAGCACCATGCAAATGTGGAAAAACTAACACCAGATGCAGACTTGGAGCATGTGGCTGATGGGGTTTCTGAAAGAAACAGAAATGCAAACACGCACATGCACATGCTTATGTGGGATGACATTAAAGCAAAAAAAAAAAATCTGAAACATAATTTTATTATCATGCCTGTGTTTTGATTGTGACTAGTTGATGTTTTTTGTGCAAATTACTGTAATCCCCAAACCCTACACCTGCCTAGATAAAAACAACTCTGCTAAATCAAATTTGTCTGGCATTTAACAACAACATGGTCTATTTCACCACAAAGCAAGTGATTAAATTCCCCTTGACCCCAGTATGGAAGAGGAACAAGGCGACAAGAAAAGGAGCGTTTCAAGAGGTAAACCCGTGTCATTCAGAACCTGTGAACTCGTTGATGTGCGGGATCGTGGCTAATACTGAATCGAATTACAAGAGGTTGCCCTGCGCACACAGCTTTGATGTTGGGGGAGGTAGGTCAGCAGCAGGGTGAAGGTAAGAAGGGACAAAGAAGGGTGGAGGACCACTATGTTTAGGCGTGAGAAGGGGGAGGGTGGGTGTTTAGCTCAGATATAAGTGCTGAGCCTTTACGTCTGATTCACAGAGGAGATAGAAATAGACAAAAACAATGTGTACAGACACCTAAAAATAATGTGTGGAGACACGAGTTTTCAACAAGAGGGAGACATGGTTGGGAAAAGAGGACAATCATTTGGCAAAGCAAAATGTAATAGCAGACATCACTACATGCAAAAATTCCACCTGTCATTTTTTTTTTTCTCTGAGCCACTGGAGAGACTTGACATTTCACTCCTGATTCACTTAGATTCACACTTAATCACACTTACAAATTCATCAGAAGCTGAAAGATATGTCATGTTTGCTGCTATTTCCTGTATGTGACCTTGAGTACATTCACACTACTGAATGTGACTCACATTTCCATCCCTCTTGGTTGAACCAAGAAAAGAAAAAAGTCATCCACAGTCTGATAACCTATTTCAAACTTGAACATACCCTATTCCAACCTTTTTTCATATTCAGATAATGAATCTGGTTAAAGGAATATACATATAGGGTGCAAATTCACAGAACATTTTAGGATAATAATGCAACTGGATTACCCAGATCACATATCAGCCAGGTGTAACTTAAATTCATACAGTGTAGGGAAAAAACATCAACCCTACAAAAGTCAATTAATACTTAATGAAGGCCATCAAAAACTGTGTAGTAACAGTAACATTAGAACAGCACTGGAGTCAAAATGAGGCACAGACAGCACATGCTACAGTGGAGAAAATAATAATCTTAAAGAAATTGTATGGCTGTTCTCTAGCAAAAAAAAAATTAAGAAAAATAAGAAAAGAAATTATATAAAAGTTATTAATTAAGTTGCATGTCATTGATAGAAATAAGTATTTGATTCAGCCAGATTCTGGCTTCCAGGCATTGAGCAAACAAATTACAATCAATCAATCGATTGATCAGAACTCATTACATGTATAAAGCACATCTGTCCAGCGAATCAATTTCTTTCATTCCAACTTCTCCTCTCCCATGGACAAGACCGAAGAGCTGTGAAAGATAACACGACAATGTAGACCTGCACAAGGCTCGAATCTTGCTGATGGTCTTGTAGCTATTTTGCTGATGTCTATAAAGAGCAAGAGAAGTTGGTGACATCATTTGGTGAGAAGGTGACAAATGATGGTATCATTATTTGGAAATAGAAAAAATATGACATGGACCATCAATCAGCCTGGCTCTTAAGCTTCACACAAAATCTTCTCATTGGGTGAGGGTGATCATGAGAAAGGTGGTGGATCAGCCCAAAACTATTCAAGAGGAGCTTGTTAATGATCTGAAGGCAGTTACAGTCACCAAGAAAAAAATGGTAACACACTACTGGAGTGAAGTCTTGCAGCTAATGCATGATCCACCTGTTCAGGAAGATACATGTACAAGCCCGTCTGAAGTTTGCCACTGAATATCTAATCATTTAGTGAATATCTAAATGATTCTGAAAAGGCTTGGGAGAAAATGCTGCGGTCAGATGAAACCAAAATCGAGGTCTTTGGCATCAAGTCAACCCACAGTATTTGGACGAGGAGAAATGCTGAGTACAACCCAAAGAACAACATCGCCACAGTCAGTCACAGAGGAGGAAACATTATGCTTTGTGGCTATTTTCTAGTAAGGAAACAGGATGTCTTCGCTGCATTGAGGGGTCAAAGGACTGGGCCATGTACCATAAAATCTTGGACGAGAACCGCCTTCCCTCAACCAGAAAAATGAAGACAGTGGATCGGTCTTCCAGCATGATAATGACCCAAAACATACCAGCAAGGCAACAAAGGAGTGGCTAAAGAAGAAGTACATTAAGGTCATGAAGTGGCCTAGCCAGTCTCCAGACACCAGTCATATAGAAAATGAATGGCGGGAGCTCAAGTTTTAAATTGTCAAGCGGCAGCTAAGAAACGAAAAGAATTTGTTTAAAGAGGAAACTTCTTGGGTTTCCTCTAAAGAGATGTGTGCAAATCTGGTGACCAAACTACCAACAAGTGTTTCTCTATCATTGTCAAGTCAAGTCATGTTTTACTTGGAGATCAAATACTTCTAACATGCAAATCAATTTAGAACTTTCAAGTGCTACCATAATTGTTTCCCTCGTTGTGATTGGCATTGTGCATAGAGTAAATGGAGAAAAGCAATAGGCACATTTGCTGTCTGGGAAGCAACCATCTCAACGGCAACAAATCGGACGTTCATTTAGAAATAGTTTGTTGCTTTATAAGAAAGCCCTCCGCAAAGCTAGAACACCTTACTATTCATCACTGATTGAAGGAAATAAGAACAACTCTAGGTCTCTCTTCAGCACTGTAGCCAGGCTGACAAAAAGTCAGAGCACCGTTGAACCAACCATTCATTTAACGTTAACTAGTAATGATTTCATGAATTTTTTCACAAATAAAATTTTAAGAGAACAAATTACCCATAATCATCTCACAGATGTAACATTATCTACAGCTACTTTCAGTACCATTGATATTCATTTAGTCATTTTCTTCAATTGATCTTTCTGAGTTAACTTCAGTAATTACTTCCTCCAAACCATCAATGTGTCTTTTAGACCCCATTCCTACAAGACTGCTCAAAGAAGTCCTGCCATTAATTAATGATTCAATCCTAAATATGATCAACCTATCTCTAATAATCGGCTTGTCCTGCTAGACCTCAGTGCAGCGTTCGATACTGTTGACCATAATATTCTATTAGAGCGATTAGAGCATGCTGAGCACCAATTCTGTTTACATTATATATGCTTCCCTTAGGCAGTATCATCAGAAGACATAGCATACATTTTCACTACTATGCAGATGACACCCAACTCTATCTATCCTTGAAGCCAATTAACACACACCAATTAGTTAAACTGCAGGAATGTCTTAAGACATTAAGACCTGGATGACCTCTAACTTTCTGCTTCTTAATTCAAATAAAACTGAGGTTATTGTACTTGGCCCTGAAAATCTTAGAAATATGGTGTCTAACCAGATTCTTACTCTGGATGGCATTACCTTGGCCTCGAGTAACACTGTGAGAAACCTTGGAGTCATTTTTGACCAGGATATGTCCTTCAATGCACATATTAAACAAATATGTAGGACTGCTTTCTTCCATTTGCGCAATATCTCTAAAATTATATCCTGTCTCAGAGTGATGCTGAAAAACTAGTTCATGCATTTATTACTTCTAGGCTGGACTACTATAATTCATTATTATCAGGATTTTCTAAAAGCTCCCTGAAAAGCCTTCACTTAATCCAAAATGCTGCAGCAAGTGTCCTGACAGGGACTGGAAAGAGAGAGCGGATATCTCCTATATTGGCTTCCCTTCATTGGCTCCCTGTTAAATCCAGAATTGAATTCAAAATCCTGCTCCTCACATACAAGGTCTTAAATAATCAGGCCCCATCTTATCTTAATGACCTAATAGTACCATATCACCCCATTAGAGCACTTCGCTCAAGCAGTGCAGGCTTACTTGTTGTTCCTAGAGTATTTAAAAGTAGAATGGGAGGCAGCACCTTCGGTTTTCAGGCTCCTCTTCTATGGAACCAGCTTCCAGTTTGGATTCAGGAGACAGACACTATCTTTACTTTTAAGATTAAGCTTCAAACTTTCCTTTTTGCTAAAGCATATAGTTAGGGCTGGATCAGGTGACCCTGAATCCTCCCTAAGTTATGCTGCAATAGGTGTAGGCTGCTGGGGGATTCCCATGATGCAGTGAGTATTCCTTCTTCAGTCACCTTTCTCACTCACTATGTGTTAATAGATCTCTCTGCATTGAATCATAATTGTTATTAATCTCTGTCTCTCTTCCACAGCATGTCTTTTATCCTGTCTTCCTTCTCTCACCCCAACCAGTCGCAGCAGATGGCCGCCCCTCCCTGAGCCTGGTTCTGCCAGAGGTTTCTTCCTGTTAAAAGGGAGTTTTTCCTTCCCACTGTCGCCAAAGTGCTTGCTCATAGGGGGTCATATGATTGTTGGGTTTTTCACTGTATGTATTATTGTAGGGTCTACTTTACAATATAAA
>VOQK01041751.1:0-11264 GCA_015052645.1 Benitochromis conjunctus
GACGTTGCCTCCTGCAGGAAGCTCAGGGTCACTGCGTCAGCTGTGACTCCATGCAGGACACACGGATGCATACGCACACACACACACACACACACACACACACACACACACACACACACACACACACACACACACACACACACACACACACAACTTCTGATCTTTAGAATAGGATGTGCTGCCCCTCGTTAGACTTCCATAGTTGAGCCAGACAGAAAAACCTGATGGAGACCCTGGAGAGGCTGCTCCTTGCTGCAGGTGAGCTCACTGCTGGACCTCCATCAGTTCTTCTATCGGCCCAGCGTTGCGGTAGAAGACCCTGTCATGCACCTCCACACTGATCCTGCAGGGAGCGCTGTGTTCTTTAGTTCCTCCACTGCTTCCACCACCATCGTACTCACAATCCTGAGACAAGCTGGAGCACACAGGTGTGGACATCACCTCACCACATCATCCTGGGCTCAGTGCATGTGGATCCAGAGCTGCGATGGGGTCGTGTGCAGTGCAGGCGCCCCACAGGAAACAGTCCTGGCTCTGCTTCTATTCACCACACACACCTCAGACTTCTCCACCTTCCCACAATCGTCCTCTGACTCAGGAATCGTTGGTCTTGTGGCTGATGGGACGACACGGAGTACAACCTGACCGAGCCCGAGGAACCGCCTCTAGACCAACACTGGAGAACCAGGGAGCTGGTGGTGCACTTTCACAGACACCAACATCCTCCACCTACACCTGAACATCCAGGGAGGGGACACTGAGACGGTGGACTCGTGTCAGCACCTGTGTGCTCACCTGACCAATAAATGGAGGACAGAGCAGATGGTACCTGTCACATAGGCTCAGGAGTCTAGGGGCTCCTCCACACCTGCTATGACCCTGTGGTTTTAAGGTGTGGTCTCTCCACTCTGGAGGAACCTGAACAGGTGGAGCTGTTTTGGGATGCCCTCTGGACCAGGAGGTGGCAGCAGGGTGGAGGAAATTTCAGTCTTTGCTTCCAGCTGCTATCAGAATACAACCTACAACAGCAGTACACACACACACGCACACACACACACACACACGTGCACACACACACACTGCGGTCTGTACATGTCTCAGTGTGTGTAATACTCAGTAACTGCTATTCCTAGGACACACCACCACACATACTAACACATGTACACATGTTTATATTTGATTATACTTCTTGTACTGTGTACAGCATGTACAGTGTGTACAGTGTTGTTGTTGTCAGCTGTGCTGAGTGTATCATTTACCCCTGTCCTGTGCGCTCTGCTGCTGTAACATGTGTTTCCATCTCTGAGCTTATCTTTTAAAAGGGGGCGGGGCTTGTTACAGGCAGGATGAATGACACATAGCTGCAGTAATGGAGGTGATCCGTCACAAAGGAGGCGAAGAGCGAGCGATGAAGAGCAGAGTGCCCTTCGTCACCGCAGACGCCCGCCTCTGCCCGTCTGCTGCTGGCAGCTCACGTCTGTTTGTGGACGGTGCCGGCAACAAAAGCAGAGAACAGTCAGTACTCTGTGTGTGTGTGTGTGTGTGTGTGTGTTTAATAATGTAGGTTAGCTTGTACTCCCTCCCCCACACACACACACAGAGCAATCTGCTAATAGGAAACTCTACACAGTACTGGGGGAACACAAAGTGACAGGCACTTTAACAGATTAGAGCAAGGACCACGCACACACACACACACGCACACACTCTCACACACACTCTCTCACACACACACACTCTCACACACACACACACTGAGGGCCCTTCTCTCAGCTCAAACTGTCTGAGTTTAGTTTTCTTCAAATCAAAATGAGAGTGCTGTGAATGTAAAACTGTTCATAACTCTGACGGAAGCCGAGGAAGGGGTGGAGTTAGGTGGCTTCACGCTGCTGCTCCTCCTCTGACCTCATCACCTCTTCTGCCAGCCTTCAAGTCTCCACCTGCGTCATCTACCACCTCTCCACCAGGGTGTCGACAGGCTGCTGTCCTCCCCTCCTCCCCCTGCTGCCTGCTCTATGACTCACACTGTACTGTATTTGGAAGTGTGTGCTGTACCAATAAAGTTGTACTGATTGTTCTGCGTGTGTGTGTGTGTGTCCAGGCTGCCGTGAGGTCACGTTGCGGCAACACTATCAGCTGATCACACAAACACTGATTACAGGCTCAGTTCTGCTGAAAAGATCCACGGCGCCGTGACGCACGCTGAGGTGGACCACAGCCGCCATGACAGGGTCACCTTTATTTTCCTGCCTTTCTTTGTTCCCACGCTCCCAGATTACACACACGCACACGCGCGCGCACACACACACACACACACACACACAAAGAGGTGAACAGAGGCACTGGGCAGAGCTGATATGAGGACCGGCTAACTTGGTGTTTACGTGAGCTCATTATCGTACTCAGAAAGAATCAGAAGCTGGGGTTTGACATGTTTTCCTCTCCTCTTGCTGCTGTTTGTTTTTTTGGGGATGGCTGCTCGTGCCTCTTGTGGACCCACCGTGGGCTGTAGGGAGCCTCTCTGGTGAGGAAGGGGCTGGCTGGTGCTTGAGGTTGTTAGATGGAGTCAGGGGTCACCTACATGGACGGCCCGGGCTCTGGAAGCAGGCTCCTGGGGAGGAGCCGACCCTGTTCCAGTCCGGGGTTACCCCCAAACACAGAAACAGGAATGGTTACAGACCTGGAGCACCCAAACGTGTAGTGAGGGTGCATGGGTCAGCTCCCACCCGGGGACAGTGGGTCGCACCTGTTTGAGGCAGCTAAGTGGAGCTACACCTGCCAGATGGTGCGAGATTCATGGTTTAGGTCCTGACTCATACAAAGTCTTAAACAATCAGGGCCCATCTTATCTTAATGACCTTGTAGTACCATATCACCCCATTAGAGCACTTCACTCTCACACTGCAGGCTTGTTGTTCCTAGAGTATTTAAAAGTAGAATGGGAGGCAGAGCCTTCAGTTTTCAGGCCCCTCGTCTATGGACTCAGCTTCCAGTTTGGATTCAGGAGACAGACACTATCTCTACTTTTAAGATTAGGCTTAAAACTTTCCTTTTTGCTAAAGTATATAGTTAGGGCTGGATCAGGTGACCCTGAATCCTCCCTTAGTTATGCTGCAATAGGTGTAGGCTGCTGGGGGATTCCCATGATACACTGGGTGTTTCTTCTTCTTCACTCACTATGTGTTAATAGACCTCTTTGCATTTATTATTAATCTCTGGCTCTCTTCCACAGTGCATCTTTGTCGCTGGCAAAGATGAGCCTTGAGGCGACTGTTGTTGTGATTTGGCGCTATATAAATAACATTGAATTAAATTGAATTGAATTGTCTTCCTCCCCTCAGATGGCCTTAGCCTCCCTTAGCCTAGTTCTACTGGAGGTTTCTTCCTGTTAAAAGGGAGTTTTTCCTTTCCACTGTCGCCAAGTGCTTGCTGTGCATGCTCTATTTTCTTTGTATTATTGTAGGGTCTTATTTTACACCACATAAATAAAGCTGAATTGAAATTTAATTTAAGCGGACGCTGGAGGTGAAACAAGCTGAAACAGGAGCGCAGTGGAGCTGTGTTATCCAACTGAGCTGCATTAACTAGCTGACGGGTTCGTGTACACCTACATGTTGTGCTTCTGCCTGAATCAAACATACTGTATGAATAAAGTTTGTCAGATCGTTTGTCACCCTGTATTTATCGTCAGGACTTTTTTCCTGGGGCTCTGGGACGCTTCCTGCCAAACGTGACCTTCTGTACTTAACTCCATGATCATGACAGAGCACAGTCTACCTCCTTTAAGACAGTTGACTAGCTCTGATTGATCCCACACAGTAACATAAAAATAAGTGATGACCTCCTTACACCCAAGCAGCTTTCTGCAGGAGGATCAGTGTGAGCGCCACACCTCTCTGAAACAGGAAAGAGCTCCTCACAGAGATCTGCTCTCGGGCCTCCTCGTTAGCACGGCGGATCAAAGGCACCGATAAATTCAAATGTAAAGACTGAACTGCAGGAGTTCATGAAGGGACAGAGTAATAGATTACTTCTCTGAGTAGCAGATGTGAGTAATCAGGATGGTGTTTGTTTGCTTGAGAGGAAAAATCAGACCTGATCTAAACTTTCAAGCTTTCTCGCCGCCTCGCCTCGTCCTGCCTCCTCCTCCTCCTCCTCCTGCAGCTCTGGACTGATCGGTACTGCTAAAGCTGTTTTAGATCAGGCAGCGTGAGAGCTGCTCCTGCACACACACCTGAGACCACCTGGGATCTTCGCCCAGGCTCCCATTGTGCGCATGTCCTGCAACAGTGAGGCTGTGGGTCCCTGCAGCAGGAGAAGGTGCACAGCTGCAGCAGGAGGCGCCTTCAAGGACAGGCAGGTCGATAAACTGCCACGCTGCGTTCTGCTTACTGTAGTCGAGCGGTCCGGTGGGGTCCGACCGCCCCCTGGACATGTGGCGCTCCTCCTCCTCGCTGCAGGAGGCGCGACGGCCCGTCCTTCTCTGCAGCAGTTCCCGCCTCCTCCTGCCAGACAGAGGAAGCAGCTGCACGTGCAGCACGCCGCAGGGCTCCGACCTCCGCCTCAGCTTCTTCCCGTCTGCCTGGCCCCCCGCTCGGTCCTCCGCCATTAACCACGACGTGGACTTCCTCCTGTCTCTCCCTCTGCCCGGCTCTGCCCTCCTCCTGTCTCTCCTGACCTCATCCTCCACGCTGGGCTCAGACGTCCTGCGTTCTCTCCTCCCGCCGCTGTTCTTCTTCTCCTCTGTCTGTTCCTCTTCCTGCGTTGCTCCACACGGTTCAGACTTCCTCCTTGTCATCCGTCTGCGCATCAGTCTGTCTCTGCTCTCCGTCTTCATCTCCTCCTCCTCGTCCTCCTCTTCTCCTGAGTACGGCTCACTTCTCCTCCTCCCTGTCCATCGCTCCTTCTCCTTCCACTTCCTCAGCACCAGGCTGCTCAAACGCCTCATCGCCATCACACCCGCATCAAAAGCAGAAACACTAAAAACTAAATAAACTTCTAGTTAAATGAGAACTTTTAGATTAATTATTCATATGACTGCAAAAATGTCTTTAAAAGGTTAAAAATTAAACAATGACAGTTATAAACAGTTCATAACCAAATAATTAAAATACTTTAAACTCATTGATAAATTAGTTTAATCACAGTTAAAGTGTGAATTTAATTCACTAGTTTAAAAATAGAAATGTCTATTTACTCCTGGATCAGAGCCCGAGTGGAATTTCAAATAGAGCATAAATCAAATCAAATCTACAGACTATATTTAACCATAACTGCACAAACTGAGCTCAGCTCAAAAGTCAGGAGCTGTCAGCCAATCCCGAGGCTCTGAAGACAGTAGCTGCGTTCTGATTGGCTGCTGCACGGTCCGTCAGTTTTAACTTTTCTGTTTTCTTACAACGTTCAGTTCAAAGCCAGAAGGACGGCAGAGGAGGACAAAGTGCTGTCATCAAAGTCCAGGTGGGAAGTTAAAATTCACAAAAAGTCCCAACGTCCTCGTTGAGTCACACGGACAGATGAAGAGCCGGACAGGTAAACAGGTGAACAGACAGATGTAAATGGAGACAAAGTCTGGAGGGCGGACGTGTTTGTCCTGCAGAGTCCTCCGACTGTTTGAGCCCCGCAGAGTATCAGAGCTCACTCTGTGTGTGTGTGTGTTAGCCACGCCTCCCTCTGCTGCCTGCACTGAAAAACACTGTGGAGCTAAAGTCAGGGTGAGCCTCTCTGAGGGAGGGGGAGGAGCAGGAGGGGGAGGAGAGGAAGGAGGCTCACTCACTCTGAGCTCAGACGAAAGCTGAAGCGCTGTGAGGTCAGAAACATGCATCAAAGTCGTGTCTGTGATAAACTGGGTCATCACTGTGAGGCCGAGTGAGCGTCACTGCCACAGAGGGACCATTTGTCATACGGGGACATGAGCGACAGCCGCTCATCGCACTAGCTTCTTTAACGTGACGAGAGCACTCGGACGACCTCCACACTCACAAATCTCACCTGTGGCATCATCAGTGTGATGATGCTATGAAAACATCATCCCAACATGGACCCAAACCTCAGAGGAACGTTTCCAGCAGCTTTCACCCCGGTACAAACAGATGTACCTAATAAAGTGTCCAGAGTGTGTTTCTTACTGATGCTCATCAGGAAAGACAAATTATCTAATTTAAATCTCTGAGATCTGATTGGTCAGAAGGAGATAACGCGGCGGTTCACGGTGAGACTGTGACGAGCGTTCGCGGTGTGTGTCTGACAACCTGTGGTGATGTCACATGACTGTGAACCTGCTGCGGTGTGAAATCAGGCCATGATGGTGGTGATGATAATGTAACGTGTGGTGTCCATGCTTCCTGCAGCGTGGGAAAAAGGCCGTGAGTTCATTCTGGATGTGGTCACAGCGGACCTGAGTGTGAGACGGGAACAAAGGTGCTCTCTGCTCCGCCTGGCCCGAGGCGCTACATTCCAGTTGTGAAGGATCACAGTTACAGGATCATGAGGTGGATACAGCAGCAGCTTTCTAATATCAGGTCGCTGTTTACTTACACAGCAGCGGGACGCTGGCACCAACAAGGATCAGCTGTTACGGCCACGCCAGGTTATTCTGAACCACCGAGTCTGAGAAGCTCAGACTCCGCCTCCAGCAGGACCACCCACAGCTGGGTTCGCAGAGATACCAGCCCTGCTCTGGGCACAGCTGAGTGGCCCCAGAACACCCGGCCCGCTGAAGAGGCGTCCACACAGGAAGTCACGGACCCTGGAAGCTGGTGACACAAAGTGGGTGGGTCCTGAGGAAAAGTTTTCTGAATTCTGAGACCAATGAGTGTGAAGGATACTGGTAGATATATAAGAGCGTTACCAGCAACCAGATTCTGGAGTGTCCGTTAGCAACCAACGCTCTGTGTGTGGATGCCATGTGTCATGTGACGGTTCCCACAGCTGAGTGTCAGCGTGATGAAGACATGCGCTTCAGCTAGCATGTTAACCAGCCCCATGTTGGCTGTTACCATAGAAATTAAATGTCAGTCATTCATCCTTGCCCCTTCAACAGCGTAAACAGACATGCCCAGACCTCCCTATGCCCCGCCCACTCTCCTCCATCTCCTACGACACCCGGGTCTCCTCCAGTAACAAGCATTCGTCCAGTTATTCATCGAGAGGAAGTCTGCAGAAAAGAGACTGCTGAACTACCAAAATAAAAGCGTTTTTTAAAGATAAGTCATGAAAGAAACCTGTCAATCACAGAGTAACCTTGCCCAAAATCATCGTATCATTGTTTTTCCTTCTATTGAGACCAAAGTTAAACTTAATGCTTCATTCAGTCAGAGACTGGGACCATGAGGTCGTCACAGCTCCGACATCACTGACCAGTCAGAGTCGCCCCCTGCTGGACGTTGGAGAGACTGCAGGTTTAGGGCTTATGACCCCTGCTGCGGGGACGTAAGTGTGCGTGCACCCTCACGTTGTGGGTCTTTTTTGCAGAATGTTTTAGAGTACTGTAGGGTTACGTCACAGTTATGTTCCAGGTTAGAGTCCACCACAGTCCTCTGCAGAACGAGCACGTGTGAGAGCGAGAGCAAGCTGTCAGCACTCCAACTGAAGAGACGCCAAGCCCCGCTCCGGAAATTCACCCGGGAGGGGCGACGAGGGGTAGCTGGAGTGTATGTGAGAATGTGTGTGTGAGGGAGCGCGTGTGTGTGCCTGTGTTAATAACAGCAACAGCTAAGCTGATCTACTCCCTCTAATAGAGTCTGAATTGATTTTTAATATCCGAAGCACTAATTGCATTCAGGCTGCTCACACTCACAGCAGCCAGCAGAATAATGCAGCGATAAACGTGAAGTAACAGCCCAGTCTGACTCTGAGCTCTGACTCTCAGGTCTGAGACTCTCAGGTCTGAGACTCTCAGGTCTGAGACTCTCAGGTCTGACTCTCTTAGGTCTGACTCTCTTAGGTCTGACTCTCTTAGGTCTGACTCTATAGTCTGACTCTATAGTCTGACTCTGAAGTCTGATTCTATAGTCTGATTCTGAAGTCTGATTATATAGTCTGACTCTGAACTCTGACTATACTCTGAGTCTGAGACTCTGAGGTCTGACTGTATAGACTGACTCTGAAGTCTCACTCTGAGGTCTGACTCTGTACACTGACTCTATAGTCTGACTCTGAAATCTGATTCTGGGTATGAGGTGTGACTCTGAGAAAGCTTCAGCGCCTGTCTGTGACTCCAGGTTGCTGAGTAATTTACCTGAAACTAAAATCTTAGGTGTGTTCTTACAGCCTACCTTTGAACATTATTATTAAAACTGGGTGGAGAATTGGCTTTGCTGTTTGTGCCCTTTGGCTGAGTTAAATGACCACTAGATGGTGCTACAGGTGTGCGGCACAAAGGCAGGACACACTCAGGGTTCAGTAGCAGTGTGAGTGTGTGTGTGGAGGTGATTATTATCAAAGGCATGCGTATCCACAAACAAAGACAAGAGTCCTGAAACCAGTTCTGTAGCAGGCTCTAATTTAACACTTTATAATTAACACACACACAGTCACACACAGACAGTCTCTCTCTCTCTCACACACACACACACACACACACACACACACACACACACACACACACACACACACACACACACACACACACAGTTACTGTCCCTGCATTTAGACAGACAGAGGCTCAGAGTGAACGTCTGTGTTGAACTACATTCAACACAGACGCTCTCACGACCTGAATGCCAGAATGGTCAGTTTCCTCTTTCCCTCCCAGGCTTCTAGACTTCTGATGGCCAACATTTCTACATGGCTAGGATTTGGCATCTTCCTGACAGCGTTTCACTGCCTTTTTGGCGTTTACATGTGGACGGAGATGTTTTTCAAAACTGCACGTGTGAATGAGATTTTAAAAAAAAAACGAAAACGGAAAATCTCAGTTTTCAAAAATATCCATGTACGTGTGGACGTAGCCTTAATGTTGTGACAAATGTGTGTGTTTGGCGTGTGATATCAGTGCCATATCAGACTCCAGCTATACAGAGCTCAAAGAATAGAAACTTAGACAGTAAAGTGTTCCTGCTTGTTATCTGTCCTCACAACCCGCAGCTGTATTAGTGGAACTCTGCCTGTTTGTTCTCCTGCTTTAGGTTCAGCACTTCTATGAACTTAATGGACTGGCTGTAATATAATAATAATGTAATGTAATTCCAAAAGCAAGAAATCTTTTTTTTCCTTCAAACAAATATCTCAACAATAATTCATAGGCAACCCCATCACTCAAAATCCCACAAAGTGTCGTAAATACAGAAAGTGAAGTCAGTCGAACCAAAATGACTATATATATATGGAATGAAAGCTACATTTGGGAAGTTCCAGTGATGTGTCTATGCACCTTGCTTTGCAGTAGGTAATTCTGCTGTCTGAGTGAGTTGAGCTCCTCTGCTTCTGCCTTCATCATTTGCAGCTCCCTCTCCTTCTGTCCCAGCTGGATTCTCAGCTCCTCCAACATGGAGCTGTCGTGGCCAGTCTGAAAGTCAAGACAACAAATGAAAGTTAAGTCTGATTCTTTTAGCAAGAATCAGTGTGCACAGGAGCTACAATATGGTTTTTCCTGTGGTTTTTGCTTTTCTCCTTTTGAAAGTATGTTCATATTGTGACACTCTAAATTTAGTGTTACCTAAAACAACATTGTCCTTGTAAAAGGTGAAATACGCTATGGATGAACACGTGATCTGCCAAGAATTGTGAAATCCTTCTTAAAACAGAAACTGTTGCACTTTAGAACTGCAGCTCAATCACTCCCTGGATGGCTCTCAGCATGCTAATGTGAAGTGCAAACCAACAAAGACTCTAGTCAGCAAAGAGACACAGAAAAGAAGATCAGACAACAACTAGAGAGGATCAGAAAGACAAACGCACCAACATTGTCATCCCCTATGTAGCAGGTTTATCAGAGAAACTCAGGAGAGTCTTCTCCAAACATGACATCCCAGTGTACTTCAGACCCAGCCACACACTCAGACACACACTGGTTAATCCCAAAGACACAACTCCTAAACACAAACTTAACAATGTAGTGTATGCTGTACAGTGTAGCGAGGAATGCTCAGACCTCTACATTGGAGAGACCAAACAGCCACTTCATAAACACATGGCACAACATAGAAGAGCCACCTCGACGAGACAAGACTCAGCTGTCCATCTGCATCTAAAGGTCAAAGGTCACTCCTTAGAGGACACCAATGTTCACAGATGGTTTGAAAGAGGAGTGAAAGAAGCCATCTATGTCCACTGTGAACGGCCATCTTTGAACAGAGGCGAGGCTTACGACACCAACTGTCTGCCATCTATAATCCAGTTTAGAGATCCTTCCCAGATGCCTTAATGCCCACGCACATCCTGGACCTTCTGACCTCAGGAATTCACATGATAGGGTGGGGCTAGGTTTCACAATGGGTTCAACTTAAAACTTTGGCTGATTGTGAGCCACACCCATTTTCACACCTTGGCTCGTGTGATTAGGTAGAGGATCATTAGGGGGTCCATGTCCCTCTTGGAGGGGGTCATTCCCATAGGACTTAAATCTGGGACTCTCCACCATTTGACCTTAGAACTGAAGAAGCTTCTTGGATGAAACGTCTTCAAGCGACTTAAAGAAGTCCAGACGCTTTTCTTTCTGAGCTCCTTAGACTACAAAGGCTCTAATTTTACTCAGATCTTTCCATTTTAAACATTTTATGTTTTGGGACCCACAACTGTACCAATGACTAGATCCTACTTATACCAAGTTTTTTTCTAGAATCTGTAAGCTTTTGGGTCTGCATTGGTAATCAGCAGCAGATTTTAGGTACATGGACTTCATCGCACAAAGAGATGGCCTAACATTGTAAAACATGGCAAAAGGAGATCTCTGAAAATCAAGCTTAGTGACAGTAGTTCAGGCTGGTTCAGCCAATCTCAATGCCAGAACAGGCTGGTGAAATTATTCATCTCATCCAGACTATTCCCTTGGAGAGTACCTAAACTTGATACAGAAACTACATCTCCAATACCCTAAATGGCCTGTTACCACTATAACTTGGCTTCAGATAAGTGTAAAGAAAATGAATGGATTAATGTTCTCTATATGATGTTGTTCAACAATAGCATATCAGAGGTTATGGTTACTTCTGAAACGCTTAGTATTAGAAGTTGAGATGAAGGAGGGTTGAAAGTAAGCATGAGGGTGTTTGGTAATCCAATGCCACGTTCCAGATGAAGTCGGAAACTGTACAAAATTGTAG
>VOQK01041774.1:0-21319 GCA_015052645.1 Benitochromis conjunctus
GTAGTACCATATCACCCCATTAGAGCACTTGGCTCTCACACTGCAGGCTTACTTGTTGTTCCTAGAGTATTTAAAAGTAGAATGGGAGGCAGAGCCTTCAGTTTTCAGGCCCCTCTTCTATGGAACCAGCTCCCAGTTTGGATTCGGGAGACAGACACTATCTCTACTTTTAAGATTAGGCTTCAAACTTTCCTTTTTGTTAAAGCATATAGTTAGGGCTATGGATACCAACTATGGAATGGATCAATCGTTAGCCATCTCCTCCACATTGACATCAAGCAGTATGCCAGGAGTCAATGAGACATCAATTCATTGATCCACAATGCCACCCTAGAGCAAAGACATCAGAATGTCATACAGACTGACAAAAATGTATTGGAATGATAAAAAAGAGAAGGAAAGTAGTCATAACAGGCAAATGAAAACCAAAGAGGCCGTTAGGACAGCTGTAACCACCAAATACCTGCAGAGAGTAACCCAAGTCCTGAGGGGTCAACTGAATGGGAAAAACACGATCTGGGAAATCAACACCTACGTACTACTGGTCAATCCAATCCAAATGACATCCTGATATCCTCGCTGTAGATCCTGGTGAGATCAAATAGTGAGTCAATGCGTTTCTGAATCCGGGCGTACAGCTTGATGTCATCCATGTACAGGAAGTGGTTGATGGTCAATCCACTCTACTCCTGGATCTATATTGGAGGATTGCCCCCCAAGATGAGCTGCACCCAGAAAAAGGCCTCAGACAGACAGTGATGTGGAAAAGGAAGAGGAACAATCATGAATGACCAAGCCCCTCAGATGAAAGTACCATCAAGAAATCCTACCACTGGCTTAAACAGGTCGGCTTAAAAAACAACACGGAGGCTCTGATCATTGAAGTATAAGAACAGCCACTAAGCACAGGAATCTACCCCAGCTGACAGGACCCACATTGCAGACTACACAAAGGTGCATAGTCTGTACATTCACTATGTGTTTATACACCACTCTGCATTTAATCATTAGTTGTTATTAATTCCTGGCTCTCCTCCACAGCATGTCTTTTGTCCTGTCTTCCTCTCCTCAGCCTCAATCAGTTGCAGCCGATGACTGATCTTCCCTGAGCCCGGTTCTGCCAGAAGTTTCTTCTCATTGAAAGGGAGTATTTCCTTCCTACTGTCACCAAAGTGCTTGCTCAAAGATGGTCGCCTGATTGTTGGGGTTTTCTCTGTATTATTATGTTTTTATTTCACTTTTATTTATAAAGGTAAATCTCATTGAGAAACAAGGTCTCATTTTCAAGAGTGACCTGTTTTAAACCTTGATCATACAAAACTACAGCATGTTAAAACACACTATAGTCATTACAATTTATATAACCAATTAACTGGAAAATACAACAAAAATAAAATAAGACAATAACAATAAAAGGTTCAATGAAGTTGTAAAGCTTCAGGCCCTGTTGTAACTTGCTCCAAGTATGAGGAGGAGTGTCTTTTCCCAAGTTCTGTTCGTGGGGAAAAGAGTAATTATAGGGTCTTTACCTTACAATATAAAGTGCCTTTGAATTGAACAATTGAAAATTGAATTGAACTGAATTGAAACTATTCCTGACACAGTAGCAGAGGAGAGGGGCAACTAAGTGGCTGGGATAGTGTACAAGAACATCTGTGTTGCATGTGGAGTGGAAGCCTCTGATTCTTGTTAGGAGATCACACCAAAGGTGGGAATTCAGGCTACAGACATACAAGCAAGCTGCAGGCCAGTGGTGGTTGCCAAGGATCGATGTGGCAATCCCAGTGGACAGCTACATCAGGAGCATGAGTACTTCCTTTCCCAATTCTCGTTACTAGTGTTTTGTTTTTAAATCACAAAAGGTATGTAGCACTGTACAAGAGATTAATGGGACCGCAGTGCAGTGGCTTCAAAACTGCTCTTAGAATTCGCTGTTTAAAAGGCTTTTCTCACCAATAAAGTAATCCAGAGTCAGCTGTCAGTATCTCCACTGCTACACATCAAACAATAACTGCTGATAATTCATTCAGCAAACTTTTTTTTCCAAATTGTAAACAAACAAAAAGTGACCACTGAAAATAGGACACTAAACTGTTAAAAGGTCAGTAGATTCACACAAGCAGAAGTCCTTTGCTTATGCAAAGAACCAATCACAAGAGCGTGAAACTGTAGCAGTGTGTTCAAAGCAATGGCAAAAAATAATTCGATAACCTTGAATCAGTTACATAGAACATGAGCATAGAAAACGAGGCAGATTTTTTTTTTAAATAGCTCTTTCCACCGCATACATTGTAGAGGGTGACTTTGCCACCACACCCAAACAGGAAAATACGCACAGTCAAGAGTTAACGTGGGATTCAGCAGGTGGGGAAAAGCTAAAATCAGTCATAGTGGCTGAGAATCACAACTCATTCTACAGTGAGCTTCTTTGTGTACAGGCTGTGATCAGCTGACCTGTGCGGCTGCTGCTCTGCTCTTTGTGGATTTATACAACTGAATTCAACAAGGTGTTAGCAGATGTTTCACAAGCTGCCTTTCCATCCACCACACTGACAGCATATGGTTTATGCTGTTTTTATGTATAAATGTGTTGTGAAGGTGGACTGTAGTGAATGAATTCAGCTAAAATTCATATTAAAAACATCATTTCACATCATGTACAGAGCCAATATCTCATTTTTAAAAATCCAGACATTACATGTAAGCTTATGAAAGTGTCACTGAGCAGCCTTTCCTTGAACATCTCTTGTTCCTCACCTGTCCTGTCTTTATCTTTCTCTACCTCTGAGTGAACCACACCAAACACGAGCCCACGTTAACCCCTGACTGTGGCACTATAAACTGTGCAGAAAGTATTTCGTCTTGTCTCTGTCATGTCTTTGTTTGCAATGACCCCTGGTGATTGGTTCTGTCTTATGTTCAGTGTGCTGTAAGGGCTGACAGTTTCTGGGTCTGGTACATAAAGCTCCTCCACGGTACACAAACAGTGTTGTTGCAGGTGCTGCACCTCTGGGTCTGGGTCGGGTCGGACAGATCGCTTCCTCCACAGGATGGGGAGCCATCAGCGGGGTCTACAAAGGTGCTGCCCAGTTATGAAGGGGTCTTTTCCTCACGTCCCACGCTGAGACAGGAAGTGTTTGATAACACCGTTACCATCTGTTTATCAGCCTTTTCTTTACACCCAGCTCTTTTAAAGCTTCCACAGGCAGAGCAAACATGATGACTCAACAACTGTCACACTCTGAAATCAGACTGCTAACAAAATGTGTCACCGTCAGCTGTGACATAAAAATGTTTCATTGTGGTCTGGTCTTTTAGTTCTTTAACATGCGATAAATGATCCTCCTTTTAGAGCTGTGATTCCATTAATTCGATATTGAGTTAAATCTTTTACTGCCTGGTGATATTCTGGATCAATGCACACACACAAACCTGCAGAAATGGAAGATGGCAGGAAAACAAAAAACATACTTCTGGGCCACGCTTTATCATTTTCTCATTTATTTGCTGATAAATGCAAACACTGAATACACAGGATTCAAACTCATCTAAAGTTTGTAGTAGCTGCACCTGGGATATCAATTTCAAAATCTAATTCCATCCCATTCACAAGATTTTCAGAAAACTTGACCTCTGACCTTGAGGTCACTGAGACACAACCCTCTCTGAGAGTTTTAGTACATAGACCTACAGTGGAAGCTAACGACGCTGATGACAATCCCTCATCATTTTTTTACTGCTGAGGAGTAAAAATACAAATGTTTCCTTCAAAAACCATCCAGCAGATTTAGCAGAGTTATAAATGTGCACTTATTTGGGGACTTGAACTGACTTCAGGATTTCCCTCCCTTAAAATCTTTTTGGTTTCAAATTAAAATGACATCATTGTACACGGTATTGTGTGTGACAACATTTTTGAATGAAACCAGATTTCAAAATGTGAATATATTTGATGTTTTTCTTGACAAGAATTCATATTTCAAACTATTACAGAGAATTTTTTCAGAGCTTTAAACATAGCAGAATGGTACTCATACAATGGTAACCCTAGATAGATCCACAATGGTTATAATCACCTCAGCAGATTATTATGGGTGAAACTAAGTGCTAATTGCAAAACTGAATGCTGAAAGTTAAACATGTTATCATTAAGACACGTTCAAAGATTATTTGAATCATGTGAGCGGTGTTCCTTCAATCCAGACCTTGCTCCCTCTGCGGTGACTGAATGCTTATGTGGGTTGTCAGGGAACAGCGGAGGAGGGTGCTTCTCCTTAAAGACTGCATGAGACAAAATTAAATAAAGTGAATGTACAAAAGCTGGAGCGTAGACACCTACGACAACTGGATGGAAATAGCATTTGCACTGCTGCGGCTGAGGAACGTTAACCCTTTCACTTCGTGTAGAATGAACACAAACATTAAACATAGATAAACATGCTGAATAATGCCGGCTTATGGCAGCTGATTACACAGACATGTACTCATCTCTCATTAACCCTCCGCTCCCCCTGCCTGCTTTTTCACAAATGATGGATGGGAAAGTATTTGTCCTTGTGTGTAATTAGGTGGCCAATTAACAGATCCAAGGTAGGGGGTTTTCACTCTTCCACTCACACACACACACACACACAAACACGCATTTGTACAATTCCTCACACACCGTGTCCTTTCATATCCAGCAGTAAGAGAGAGCGATGTGTGCTTCCAAACACAGACACTACTACCACCGTTCTCCCTCTCTGGCTTTGTCTGGTCTTGTTTCTCTGTCCAGCCAAGAAAAAAAAGAAAAATCACAAGGAAGGCTGATCTAAAAAAAAACCTACCAAGGATTCCCTGTTGGGCCAGTTCTTCTTCTATAGAAATCAGCCGGTTGTATTTAGTCATCCTCTCAGCCCCACTTAGACCTCCCAGTTTGACATAGTCCAGGCCCAGACCCACAGCCTGAAAGAGAAGAAAAGCATGGTCTGAGATACAAGCAGTAATATTTAATCTATTTACACTACTCAAAATAGATGAACGGTTCCACAGCAAATGGATGGATAGATGTTATGGATTTATGTCAGGGTTAGTAGTGACCCTTGTACAGGTCCAGTTTTTTTATTATTTGATATTCGATCTCTTTATTGTAATAAACAATCCCCCTATTACTCAGTTTCACGAGTCTGCTTAAAATGGAGTTCAGAGCGGCATCATAAAATAGATCCATGTTTTCTAAATGCAGTGTGTAGTCCAATGGCAGTCTCTGGTCACTTTTTGTGCAGCCAACAAGTATGTACTAACTTTTATACTCTTATCTACTTTATGTCATACTGTAATATGACAATTCTGAGCTTAACCAAAGGAATTACCTGAATATCAACAAACTCTTTTGTTCTTGTCATCATAGCAAACTGTATCTTTCTAACATTCTCACATACATCTGGTCTTAATAATAAATTGTAACTACCTATATCCACCATTCTGAAATTAACACAACAATGACCTTATTATGTTGTCATCATTAATCACTATTAGCCTCAGTCATCAAAACTTTGAAATACACAACATTATATGAATGCAAAAACATAAATAGACTAAAACAAAGGCAAAAAAGTAACAAGAAGCACCCAGAGAGCATAAAGCTCTGCCAAGGCAGCTCACGCTCCAGAGAGTTTTTACAAAGCCCAGACTTTGTTTTCACCTTTTTTGTTAACAATACACACCACACTTGTAAAAAATGATAGTTTCTAAATTATTTCTAAATTAAGCTTTGTTTCAACTTTAGACCGATAAATAATTAAGCTGACCTTGAAGACCTTGGTGGATATAAGTCAAATTTCAATTGATACACACAAACACACACACACATGCACACGCACACACACACACACACACACACACACACACACACACACACGTGTGTATTTATATCCTGGTGGGGACATCTCATTGATTTAATGCTTTTCCTAGCCGCTTACCCTAACCATAACCATCAAAAATGAATGGCTAACCCTGACTCTTACCTTAAACCTAACCATAACCTAATTGTAACCCTGACACTAAAACCACATTTTGAGTCTAAAAAATGCCTTCAACCCCATGGGGTTTTGGTCCCCACGAGGGCTGTCGGTCGCCACGAGTATAGTAAACTTCCAACTTTTGGTCCCCACGAAGACCTTAATACCCGTCCACACACACACACGTATATATCAATCACCTGACGAAGATCCTGTGGGACACAGACACAGATGAAAAAGCTGGTGATGGCTAACCAGCTGGACATAGGACACAGTAGCAGTGGACAAGCAGGGGAAGCTATACTCCCAAAAATTGATCGTGTTCATCTGGACGTTTTCAAACAGGATCTTGGCTCAGTCAATCTCCACCACCCTAGGGGTCTCCCATTTTGACTCTGGGACTTCCAGGCCATACTCGCAACAGATGTTTAAAAATATTAAAATTCCCCTCTTGCCCCTGCAGTACCTGATCGCAGGCAGGGCATAGGCGTTAATAGCTTGGATCTTGTTCTTGCCATTCAGCTGATTCCTCAGGACTTGCCTGGCCCTCTGCAGGTATTTAGTGACTGCAGCTTTCCTAGCGGCATCTTCGTGGTACCCTGTGGGATTCCCAGGTACTTATAGCTACCCTTAATGTCTGCAATGTTGCCTTCTGGAAGTGTGATCCCCAGTAAATCGATGTCCCGTGGACTCTTGGCATACAGCTTGATATCATCCGCACTCGATGCTGACTTGTACCTCTAGTGTTGTATGCCACATCCCCATTGAGTTCCTGATGAAGGCTCTTAGGGTCCTGTTGATCTTATACCGTTCTAGGCATTCCAGGATCCAGGTGTGGGGCACCGAGTCATAGGCCTTCTTGTAGTCAATCCAGGCAGTGCACAGGTTGGTCAGTCCAGTCTTGGGCGACTGCTCGGTCTACCAGTATCTGGTGTTATGCGCCTCTGGTATTCTTGCCAATTCCTTTCTGTGCCCTATTCATGTATTGAGCCATGTGTCTGTTCATCTTAGCCATTATGATGCCTGACAGGAGCTTCCATGTGGTAATGAGGCATGTTATTGGCCGGTAGTTGTATGGGACCGGTCCCTTCTGGGGTCCTTTGGGATCAGGACTGTCCAACCTTCCATTAGGCATTCCGGGTGTGTCTTGTCAATTAGCAGCTGGTTCATTTGTGCTGCCAGATGCCCATGGTGCAGTCAGCCAGTAGGTGTGAATCATTTCAGGGCCTGGTGCTGTCCAACTCTTCATGCTTGAGACCCTTTCTTGGATGTCTGCCATTGTGATGGTTACTGGACCCTGTTCAGTGCAGTTGCTGGGGTCTGCTTTAGATCCACCAGCCACTGAGCATTGCCGTTATGGGTTGCATCCTTCTCCCATATGGTCTTCCAGTATTGCTCTGTCTCCAGTCTTGGTGGGGCTCTTCTCATATTGTTCCCCTGCCCAATGCGTTGGGCATAGACAGCTTGCTGTATTTCTAAGGCACCTTCTTCGCAGCTTTCTGCAACTCTGATAGTTGGCTAATTTCCCTCCGTGCTACCTTGATCTTGGCAGGTCAGGTTCAAGCCTGACCTGCAGCACTTTGCTTTCTGCCCCCCAATTGGATCCTGCACTGTTTCACTACTCAACTATCCAATAAAGGTATGAAAATGCCCAGGAAGTATAGAGTGAAAAAGAGGAGTGTCTAAAGGTTTTCCATATTTTATAGCCTGTGACAAGATTTTGTAATTTTGCTTAGTAAAAAGGGGAAAAACTGAGTAATAGTGGAATTTTTTCAGACTAGAGGGATAACTTAGTAAATCTCAACGCAAACATCTGTGTACATCTGTGTAAGTTCCATTAACAGCCATGTGTAAACAAGCAATCAGCAAACCTCTTTGTTTCACCTGTTAAAGGTGAACAACTGCAAAAGTTAGGTGTGTGGTGGACCGCACACCAAGAGGCAAACAGTCTCGAGCAAAAGGAGTAGGCAGCCCTGGTGGACGGCATTCGCACTACCAGGTCAGCCAGCCCTAAGGCATGGAGCCTCCTCTCATGTCTCTCATGAGACAGGGTCAACAGGGAATCAAGAGTGTTGGTAATCTTGCTGAAGCTGGGACTGAGACAGTCGGAGATGGCACAGCGCCACCCAGATGGATGCGAAGTAGGGGTGGGTTTAAAAAATTGATTTCCCCAATTCAAATCAACTTTGGTTTGAATAATGTAATATTGATTCATTAAATCCTGAATCGATTTTTAAATATAAATATATTTTGCCAGAAACGCCAGAATCTCAGGTTAAAGCTCACAAAACTATTTCAACAACTTGTCAAACAGCTAAAACAGCAAATGAGAGCAGGTAAACTGATTCTGCAAACAGATGTAAACGCAAAGCGCGGATCGATCACCCGAAGGCACGTACACAGACATGCCAGGTGCTGAAAGCCGACATCTCACAGTCTGAAGCTGCAGGTTTCGTCACTCTCCGACCAAAATCCACTGAACCAGCAGCAAAAGAAGATCCAAACTACGCTTCACGTTTCATAAACATCATCATTAATTCCCTCTTACTTTTGCTGTTTTGCTTCCACCACGATAAAATCACACTTCCTGCACAGCTCTCCCTCTCAGTGCAGTCAGAGACCAGTTCACCATCAAAAATCTCTGATCTCTGTTTTTTTTCGCTTGCTTATTACGCACCAGTCTACCGTCAGTGCTGATGTTCAGTGCTGTCGCCCGCTGTTTTTGTTTTTTCAAAACTGACGTCCAACAAGAAAGCCTCATTTCTGCTGTTTAATACTGAAGAAATTTAAACTTTTACAAATTATGTCAAATTGCCAAAGTCTTAGCTGTGTCTCTAATCAAACCTCTGTAACTTTGGTCTGCTTTCACTTTAGCAGCATCAGGTAATGTTCATGTGTTCATTCATGGTTTTCTTCAGTTTTTGATCGACTGCAAAATATTTTTAAGGTTATCTGCTAAAAGCCAGGCCAGGAAAATCTCCTTCATATTTTTCTGTGCTTTCATCACACAAAGGCATCTGCTGTGATGCTTAAACCTCTGATGAAGTCTCACAAGTGTCAGCTTTGTTTTTATACATAAATATAAAAATATGGATATGTACTGATAAATGGTCTGTACATATCATATATGATTTAATATTTCTGACAAAAAACTGAATCAAATCAAATCAAATCGGGGATCGGATCAAATTGGCACACAATTTGCCACAGCCAGGTCCCAATGGCCGCGTGAACCCGTGAGACTGCGGGTATTACACCAGCAGGGAAGAGCTGGCTGCGCAGGCTGGAGAACACTCGTGGGATAAGCTTGTTAGACACAATGAGGTCCAAATGGCTGCATAAACAAGTGAGACCACAGGAAAAAACATCACTACAGCTTCTGCAGCTTTTGTTTTTATTTTTATACGTGTGTTTCAGGAAAACTACAATTCTGGGAGGCTGCCACAGACAGGCTCCCCACCCCACTCACAGTAGGTCAAAATGTTGTTTTTTCTTTATTTAACACAGACACAAAAAGGAAAGTGAACCCAGTGATAAATGGTCACACCTCAAAAAAAGTGATTTCTTAGTTACACTACAGTTAAACTAGGAAAGCAACCTCCTTAAGACAAAGAAAAATTGGTGGTTACCTGATGATTATATTCAATTATTTCATATCGGGCAATCAATTCCAAGTAGTTGCGGCAACCAGCTGGTTATCCACAGAGGTTGAGTGTGCAACATCCTCAACCTCCCGTCACTGATTTCAATTGCGACAGAACTACACAGGTTTCCTGGTAGGAGGCAACTCACTTTTTAACTTGAATGAATGACTGCAGTCACTCTCACACAGAGTTGGAAAGGATTTCAAATCATTTATAATATTTGATAAAAAAAAAATGATAAGAATTTGGAAATGCAGAAAGATTGCCATGACATGGAAATCATTCTAAGACAGTCTGTGCCGCAATTCTGTCACTATTTGTAGAAGAAAATCTGTTTTACATCTATGACTTTGGCTTTAATGTAAGTAGCGAATATAAATTTCTGTTTAATGTGAATTTCTGTAGATGACTGCAGTCTACTTATACAGAAATTCACATTGACAATGTTCGCCACCATGGTAGCATCACGCAGAAACCAGGAAGAAGACTTACTATATCTGACAAAGAATCATCACTGCATGGCTCACTGCATGTAGTTCCCATCAGCACAGAACCTGTAGGTGAACAAAACACAAACAGGCAGTTAGCAGCTATAGCAATGCACCACAGTGGCAATATTTTCCAATATTTTAAAGACTTAGAGAATGTCAAACAGGTGTCACAACATTTGCTGGAAAACCGGCAATTTGTAAAAGCTGAGAAATGTGAATTTCATGTGGAAACAGTCTCCTTCTTGGGCTTCATTACTGAGCAGAGGAACATCAAACCAGACCCAGTGAAGGTCTGAGCAGTACTCGACTGGCCCAAACCCCCAGATAAGAAGCAGCTCCAATGCTTTTTGGGTTTCACTAACTTTTATCACCGCTTCATCTGGGATTTCAGTAAGATCATCTCACCTCTCACTCACACCGCTCCCAAGGTTCCCTTTCAGTGGGATCAGTCTGCTCAGGCCACTTTTGATCACCTAAAGCAGCGTTTCACCTCAGCCCCTATTCTATCTCAACCAGATCTCTCGCCAATTCATCCTGGAAGTAGACGCCTCAGATTCAGGAGTGGGGGCCATTCTCTCGCAGCAGTAAGAAGGTAAGCTACATCCTTGTGCTTACTTCTCTCAGCGACTCTCACCACAGAGCGAAACTACGATGTGGGGGATAGAGAACTCATCCCCATCAAGTTAGGAGTGGCGTCACTGTGTGGCTTGGGGGAACAGCCCAACCATTCATAATCTGGATCGATCACTAGAACCTGGCCTATCTTCAAACTGCAAAACGGATGAGCGACGTCAAGCCAGGTGGGCACTATTTTTCACATTTTTAAGTTCTCTATCACCTACAGGCCTGGCTCACAGAATGTCAAGCCCGACACCCTATCCTGGCAGTTTTCTTCCTCAGAGGATGTTCCAAAGGAGTCCTCAATCTTCCCTGTGCTATCGGAGCTCTTACCTGGGAGATCAAGTCTGCAGTTTGTGAGGCGCAGCACAACGAAACTGATCCCGGAACCAGGTCACTGGAGCGGCTCTACATCGACCCTGGTCCAGTCCTGAGTTCTCCAGTGGGCCCACACGGTGAGGTTCACGAGCCATCCAGGCATTGTTGTCCAGTTCTCAAAACCAGCACATTTTGTGGCTTTGCCACAATTTACAACAGCTCTAGAAACCACCCAACCACGTCTTTTGACTTCACGGGATCCCTTCAGACATCGTATCAGATGGAGGACAAGTTCACTTCTAGAGCTTGGAAAGAGTTCAATCTGGCAGTCGGAGCCAAGGTTAGTTTGTCTTCTGGATTTCAGCCATAGACTAATGGCCAAACCGAACATACCTACCAGGAGTTGGAGGTGGCGCTTCGCTGTGTGACCTCCACTAACCAGAGAACCTGGAGTTCTTACCTCACCTGGATCGAATATGCAAATAATAGCCTCACGTCTTCTGCTACCTGCTGTCACATCACAGGCCTAGCAACTGTCGCTGTTCCCATCAGTTGGTGATGAGCATATGGTTCCCTCTGTTCAACATCATCTACGCAGGCGCCGCCACATATGCAGAACCACCCGAGCTGCCCTCCTCAACAACACCGACGGGCTGCTTTCAACAAGGTACTTTCCAGTCTGAACCAAGTCCAGGAAACTGGCTTCCAACTTCTTTGGGCAGTTTGAGATTGACTCCATAGTCAACCCTGTCTCAGCCCTGGATCCCCTGGTGCCCCAATCCTTCGTCACTGTACATATGTATATATCTTACCTGGTATTTCTGTAAAGAAACCTTCCTTCACCTGCACGACTCAGAGTCCTGCATTTGAGTCAAGCCTGACCAGCCGTGACAGCAGGATTAGACCGCTGTGAGACTGGATAGTTTTACCCTTCTGATGACTCACAGGCATTTTTTTTTTAATCCAATCCTCACCTAGAAAGATGCTATATTGGGTCACAGCTGTACATGTTGAATTACACCAAGGATCATGTAGTATTTACAGCATGTAATATTTCACATGTATATTACATGTTAAAAAGGAGATATTATGTTGGATCAATTCTTTTTGCAACAATTTACTGTATATTACTCAGTTTTGAGTGTAAGAGAGTAAGGTCAGCAAATTTGTAACTGTGAACCTGAGATGAACATCACTGTCTGCTGTGTGTAATTGTGTACCAGATGCATTGTAACATGAATGACACAGGTTGCAGAAGAAATTGTTTACTGTTGAAGAGGAAGCATAAGGAATACTCCTATTGCAAACATTTCATTTTTGCAACTGAGTTGTTCATTGATACTTGCACCTGATGTAACTGGTAAATGGACTAGTTCTTACATATTGCTTACATAGTTCTTACATTGCAGCCATTCCCCAACTCTCTGTGAATGATACTCATGGCCATTGATCAATGGCCCATTGATCAATGGCCTTTGATCAGTGGGCCATGATCAATAGTTGTTGATCAATGGTTATGAGAATTTTCATATTAATGATGAGGAACTGACCTCCAGCCCATTGTTCCTTCAGTGGTGCTAGTTTCAGTCATTATGCAAATGTGCTGTTTATAAGGTTGGAAACCTGCAGTCAGCTGAGACTGAAGGAGTCACCTGATGATGATGAAACATTTCTCCCACTGAAAACGTCCAGATGAACACAATCAATGTTTTGGGGTTCTTACATAGTGCTTTTCTACTCTACCTGACCACTCATAGCACTTTATGTGGTTTACTTCATTCATCCATGTGCCATTGTTCTCTTCTCCACCTGTTACCTTGTTGCTCTGATGTCATGTGGATCAGGTCACTGACTGTTGTCTCATTGATATGTTTTAAGATATATCCTCTGACTCCAGGAAGGGGAGGTGCCTGTGTCTTGTAGGAGATGTCAGAGAGCAGTGAACATGAGTCTCCAATCATACTGCTCAGCTTCTCCCACTGGTCTCTGTCCTTATAAATGAACAGACACAGGAACATGAATACACAGCAATCATGAACATTTTGTTAACAGCAAAACTATATTTAGAGGACACACAGAAATAGTCCAAGATTTATTTACTAGCCTTGCTTACCTCTTGCCTAAATGGGTCCATTAAAGCCACCACTGCTGGGTATTTGCTGATGAGGGCTTGGTACAGGTCGACTAACTCATCAGGTGATTTCAGCACTCCAGTTGCAACTTCATACTTCCCTTTAGACTACAAGAGATTAGAGAATTCAACAAGAAGATGATAAATCATGTTGTTTCTTTTTTAACTGATGTGCTTATAATGTATTCGCTTTGGAAAAGTTCACAAGAACATTTCAACACATTGTTTTCCATAAAGCGTTTGACTACCTTTGGTGAACTTACAGGGTCCATGAGCTCAGGAGCAGCACAGTTCAAAGCTAAATGAATCTTTGTCCCCAGATGAATTTCAAGGTTGGTGCAGGCTTCAGTGATCAGATCCAGAGGCTGCTCTGGTCGCTCGTGGCTTACAGTCAGGGCCCCACTGTCACATACAAATGCTTTGTTGGCCTTGGAGCAAGCACATGGTTCACATAAGTAACTATTATAAATACATTAACATAACTCATGAGACAATATTCAATAGTATACATTAAGATACACTCATGAGACACTTTATTAGGTACACCTACTCAGTAAAGCTAATCAGTGGCACAAACTCTCTGCACTTAGGCATGTAAACATGGTGAATAGAACTTGCTAAGGTTCAATCTGAGAAAAAAGATGATTTTATTGAATTTCAACATGGCGTGATTTTTTGGTGATGTTTCCTGCACAACAATCTAGGGTTTCCAGAGAACTGTTCAAAGAAAAAACATCCCATAGGCAGCTCTTCTTTGGAAGAGGTCAAAGGTTAAAGCTGACAAAAAGGTAGTAACTAAAATGATCCACTTATTAAAAAACTGTAAGCAGATCATCACTACATGTCTGAATTCAAAACAAGCCCAACTTTGGAGCAAAGGATGAAGAGGAGAGTGAAGCTACAGTGAGCAAAGTGCTCATCAAGTGCGACTTGTTTAGATCATCTTAATATAGACTAAAACTTCAGACATGCTTTCAGTACCTTGCTGAATCGTTGGCACAAATAAATGAAATCATTCTGAGGGCAGAAGACGCTCTAACCAAACCTGGTACTTGCAAAGTGTACTGACAATGTGTTGGTAAAAGTATTTTTTGTTTCACCTCATCCTTCAGGTATTTTTGCTGCAAAGTAGCTTAGCTGTAGCTACATGTGAATGACAATAGACAAGTATACATTAATACTGTATATTTGAATGAGATAGTCCTCATTGCAAGGTTATTAGAAGCCAAGATTGTCAACTCCCTCTCTGCACTCTTCAGTTTTTTAATGTAAGTTCTAGGGGTCATTGAGCAGTGCTGAAAAGGAAATGCAGCATAAGCCATTAAAAGGTAAATAGAGTAATTATTTAATAAGCATTCTGATAGGGCTTTAGATAAGCATAGATACATTAATTTAAAAATTAACAATGAACACTGAATACAATTCTCTTTTATATTTTTCTGGAAATCTTAGTAAGAGAAAAAGCTCTGAATCCTGCCTCCACCATCCTGCCCTCATACAATCGGCTGAATTCAGCTCCTGCTCTCAAAATTAATAAACAGCAATGTCCCTCACCCCGGCATTTGTTAAAGCGTTCACTATTCTCATCATCTCCTTCTGTACCTCGAGAGCCGTTGTGATGATCTGTAGAAGAAGTTCAGATTTCAGTGTGTTTTATAAACTATAGAGTGAAAAATGGAGAATATAAAGCAACCAAGGTGACTTACCAATAATATACTGCATCAAAACAGCAACAAAGGGGAATCTACACACTAACACTAACTGTGAGCTAGTCTATGGCAGATGACAACAGTAAGAAGAAACTTCTGTTTTGTACTTGTTTGACTTGTTGTCCCACTTTGGGGATCAGGATCACTTCCTCCAGTAAATTCAGTTTTCCTGGAGAGGTCTTGCCACAGCTGAGCAATGTCACCAAGGAAACAGGGATGTGAAACTTTGTAGGAGCCTGAATAAAATATTTATAACATTATTATATGTTGTTTCCAGTACAGTGTTTGTTGCTGCTCCCAGTGTAGAATATCCAGTATGTGTGTTTGTTATCAAACCTCTTGGTTCCTCAGAGCTGCTATGTATTTGTACAGATGGATGCGCTGTATCTGTGCCCCAGCTTTGGCCACAGCCAATGACACTGAGCCAATGGCCAAGCTGCCATGTAGAGCTGGCTTTTGTGGTTCAACAGGAGGAGATGGCTTCTCCACGATACTGCTCTTTTTGCCTGTAATATAAGACAATACCAGAAAGAGTTTGGAGGCACAGTTGGGGCTTGTAAAAGAGAAAGAAAAAGCTAAGATTAATCAGAGAAAGCTGCCAAAGAACCTTAACCTGGGTGAGTCCTCCACAACAGCAAGAATTAGTGGGAGAAGTAAAACTTCCACTAAGAAAAAAGGTTTTTGACCTTTTTTTCCATTTTTAATTTTTAATGAGACTACAGTGATGATTTTATACATACAGTTTTTATAAATCAGTGACCAAAACAATGAAAGTTTTCATTTTAAGGTATTGCTTCAAAAAACTGGACCAAATAAGTGCCCAGAGTTGATTCAAGGTGGCTTCAAAGGTGCAAGACTACGAGAACTTGTGATGTGGTGACCAATAAAGGGAGCAGACTGTGTGTGAGATATAACGAATTATTCGTTTTGTATTAAACTGAATGTTGTGAAGCAAAGAACAGAGAATGAGAGAGAGAAATTATACCGATTAACAGTTTTTAACAGATTTTTTAATATAAATGTATTTTGTCAGAAATGCCAGAGTCTCAGGTTAAAGCTCACAAAACTATTTCAACAACCACCACACGGATAAAACAGCAAATGAGAGCAGGTAAACTGATTATGCAAACAGATGTAAACACAAAGCGTGGATCGGTCACGCGACGGCACGTACACGGACAGTCAGTGCTGAAAGCCGACATCTCACAAATTCTGATGCTGCAGGTTTCGTCACTCTGACCACAATCCACTGAACCAGCAGCAAAAGACGATCCAAACTATGCTTCACGTTTCATAAACATCATCATGAATCTCTCTTACTTTTGCTGTTTTGATTCCACCACGATAAAATCACACTTCCTGCTGAATATTTTTAAGGTTATCTGCTATAAAAAGTCAGGCCAGGAAAATCTGCTTCATGTTTTTCTGTTTTCTCCTCAGTTACTTTGACACAAAGCCATCTGCTGTGACGCTCACACCTCTGATGAAGTCTCACAGTGTCAGCTTTCTTTTTATAGATATAAAAATTATGGATATGTACTGATAAGTGATCAGAATTATAATATTTCTGACTGTCTGAGGCAAAATTAAATCGGTTATATATCTATATATCTATATCTATATCTATATATCTATATCTATATATATATATATATATATATATATTTAATTAAACTGCTGGCAAACCCAATATATGTGGTGCATGTCCACTAATACATTTGAACTTTTTCTAGTAACTTGCTTGTTTTTACATCATAAAATAGGAGAGCTCAAAGCCAAGTATCGATTATGTGTTGCCTAAAATATTCTATGACCAAAACCAGACGTGAAAGCTCAGGGCAGGCTGTGAGCTCCACTCCCACTCTGCACATGGAGAGCACAGCACACTATTATTTATTATGGCTATCCTGTGACTATGACCATTAGGTCATAGTCACAGGATAGCCCAAACATTAGGTATTACAGTACAGGACTTACCACTCACTTACCTTTATTAATGATCTTCTTGTCTTTAGTCTGTGGCGGTGATGAAGAGGGAATCACCTCAGGCTTTTCCCTGTCCCGGACATCGTTTTCCTCCAGGTAGCGCTCCATAAAGAAAGTGCTGCATCATTTCAGATAACGAAATAAAAATTTGGTTTAATCAAAGTAACAAACCCTAAACAAGCCTGATTCCTAAGGAAGATTTTCAAAAAGAGCAAATGTTTGTGGTACAGCTGACAGTCTCAAGCTCTATGCTTAGTGCAGTATTATGTCAGTAGACTGTAGACTGCAGTCAAATGGATTCTGTTTCTTACACCTCCCAATTTAAGTGCATCATTCTAGCTACTGTGGCTTTGGTTTTTTCATGACTGAATATGATATGATATGTATTCCTTTAGGTGAGTTAGCATTGAAAAACACTACTAATAAAGTATTACTAATAAGTAGTATCAGGTGCTACCTGAGTATATCGTCGATTTTTAACTGGTCACAAGGATTTTGGTCTTTCAGCATGCTGTTTAGAGGTTCATTGATCCACAGCACAGCAGTCATCACGTGCTCAGTCCTCTCTTGACTCTCAGGGACCAAGTGGCTGGAAACAGCAGCTGATGACATGCTCTACACACCACAAAAATGAAGGACTCCTTCAGAAGGGTGAAAAAGGTGATTTACTAGTACAAGGTTAAAGTTCTTATGTTGCAGGGTATTTACCTCTCAGTGTAAAGTAATCTACATTTTCCTGTCATTAGGTGACATATAAAATGTAAATGAACTATATGGCTGATAGCAAAGGGCTCTGCTGTTCTCAGCATCTTGCACCACAGAACAAATCCTCCTGACTAAGGTTATGTTAGTGCAGAAGCATAAAAAGCCTGATAACAAGAAAAAAGCCCTCAGGTCTGGGGAAAGGGAACTGAGCAGGGCACAGCACCAGCTAAGTGAAGCTAAGGAAATGCACAAACTCCTATGGTTGGAAGCTGGAGGCCGTAGTTGAGCAGAGAAATACCGGGGATGTGTGGGGTGGGCAGCACTCTACCCCGGCATCCAGTGTACAATTCTGTTTTTGTTTTACTGGACTCAGCATGTTTTTGCTAATATGGGATAAATAAAGTATTTCCTATTTTATTTTTATAAAAGCTAACATTTCATTAATGCTTTCCTAACATATACTTGGAGTGCAGAGTGTGATAACACCTGTGCGCTGGCACAATCACCCCTACCTGACCTACCTCTAACAGTATAGTTTCAGGGTTTATATCATTTCATTTCTCCTCACTGGGAGAAACTAGGCTGCAGGTTAGCTATGTGGGTAACATTCAGTGTGACGGTGACTGTTTGGGCACCGGGTACACTCAAATGATACTCTTTTTACCTGACATGTAGCACATTACTGATGTACTGCTGGACCATTTGATTTTAGATGAATCTCAGACTTTCAAGCACTGTCAGACAATGAATTCCTTTTAGGTCAAGTCAAGTGGTTTTATTGCCATTCCAACCATGTGCAGTGGTACAGTACACAGTGAAACATTCCTCCAAGACCATGGTGCTACACTGGTCAACAATGACAATCAACACAGGACTACTAAAGTCAAGACACACCAGATGGAACAGAACGATGCAGACACAGACAGTGAAATAGAAATGTGCAAAACTCAAACTAGGTGAACTCATATAGAGTGCCACCCCTCGGACTTTTAGTAGATGCATGTTTGAAAATCCTAGGTGACTTCCATCTTCAGTTATTGCAATTACAGGATTTTTGGAAAACTTGACCTCCAAAATTCAAACATGTCTCAGATTTTTAGGCGATGCATCTATGAATTTAAAATGACCAAGTCGCTTTGTTGTCGAGCTGCCGGGCCACTTGGCAGGGTGACGGCCTTTAACGGCTGAGGGCTAAACCTCATCTTTATCTGTTCACTAAACTGAGGGCTTTTAATCTAAATGTAAAGATTCACACGTTGGACGTGTCGGTTAGTTTGGGGGGGTATTGTTTTTTATATGAAATTTACAGCCTAACCATCTCAGTGTTTTCTCTTTACTTGCTGTCACACAGCCCTTTTTCATATTATACTGATGCCAAAAAAGTTCAGCTTGAAAAACATGTTGTTACTGTGCGACTCTGATGTTTATGAATTAAGGTGTTCATATGTCAGTCACACAACCCTAGCTCCTGCACCAATGAATAACATGTTCTTTGTCTTTCTCATTCTCCAAACTCAGAAAGATATAAATTCACCAGTTAAAGGACAGAATGAGACAAATGACTTTTACCTTTTCCTTGTTGCAAACAATACAGTAGACCTCTGCCTCAACAGAAAGTTGTCCTCTCGCATCATAAACCTGCCGTCCCTTCACTCGGCTGATTGTTGGTGGTGCTGCGAGGTTTGCAAAGTAATCCGCCTGAAGGGATGGTTAATGGTTAAAAACACCTCTCAGTATGACGCTCTTATTTGAGCCAGAGTGACATTATTTAAGGCTGGTTTCAACAAATTGTGTTTCCTACTTACCCTCACTGATAAAGTCGTTTGGTCGAGTATTTACACAATAAATACAACATGTGTTGGAAACATTTCAAAATACATTTGAATTACATTTTGAATTCAGCTGTAAAAGCAACAGTGACATTTTGAATGCTGATGAGTGGCCACACTCTCACAGCCAAGGAAGTGCTTGCACACTAAATAAATAATGCAGCAAAACTAGAATTCTTGTTGCATTTATTTACAGAACCAAATATCCACAGTGTGCCTAGAAATATGCCACATTACTAATGTTACAAGGTGAAAGCACTCGTCTATTTGTTATTGCTTGTTATCATGTATTGAAGTTTTGCTTTGGGAAGATTAAGTGTAAGGTGATAATGAATATTTAATGTGTTATAAAAAGGGGGGAAAGCCTTTTTATGAATACACTGAGGCTTCAGTGACTACACACTGTGAGTCTCCACTGTGGTGGTCTGTGTGCCCTTCAACGGCAGATTAACAAAGCTCACAGAGGTTACTGAAGATATCACAGTCACAGCCTTCTACCTCGTTTGTAAAGTTTACTGCTCCACAGTAGAGCGCTGAATAAACCTGATTATAATTCTGTCATTGATATCAAACTAACATTTATGACAGGACGTGCTCTTTTAGGCCTTTGAAAACAGAAAACTACATGACAACAAACTATATTTCTGCTCATAATTTTAGGTTTGTTGTGTTCACACTTTGGTTCTTTCACATCATGTGCAGTGTGGTTTCCAGCATACTGGCTTAGCTGTTAAATGGCCACCATGAATTAGACTCTAGCAGACATTAATGACGCCTTGACATTGATCATTTGTAGAGTTGGTGCTGAAATGTGAATAAACCCAACTGTGAGATATGTGTGTATGGTTTACGACTTTCATGATGTGAAAATAATGAAGAGTTTTCACAATGACCACATCACTGGCTAATGACTGTATCCAGGCTAACAATCCTTTCTCTTAGACTGAACATGATTTACACCATCAGGTCATGTGAAAGAACAACCATAATCTCATCACAAAACAGAACAAAGGAGCCTTTGGCTTAAACTGTTTGTTTGCTAAACTAAGGTCGTACACACTGCGTCTTATGTGGCGCTTGTTAGCCAGGAGCTAGCTAGTTAATTACTGTAATTTAAAATGATCTAGCTAGCATAACTTGTACCTCCTAAGTTCATCTTATATCTGATGTGTTTTTTTAAAGGACTAGGTTTGTTAAGTAAAGACAGGTAAACACAGTTTGGTGCAAGCTGCAGCATCTTGGCCTGTGGACTCTGGAAATCTCTGAGCTCCTGTATTGATGTATCATTTAAAAGGCAGTAAAAATAGACGCGACTGTACACTCGTGTCCTCACCTGGTTGCAGGAGTTGCATCACCAAGTATATTTGCAAAATTACCAAAATTGAGAGGTGAACAACTGGGTAACACGACACCAGTGCATCACCAGTAGATGTGAATATTAATGGGTATGCTGAATCAAAAAGTGAGTCAATTTCCATAAAATTTCATGTTCAAATGGCCAATTTTACAACCTGAAAAGAAACTTTGGTATTGGTATTTGAAGCCTGGTACACAAAACAGATCGGGGCTCTGAGGATGACCTTTTTTCTTTCATCTAAGAGGATACTGGAGTTATGGGCATCGCTGCTTTGACTGACCGGTGAGTAGACAGTTATCATAGCTGTCTGCTACACCTCACCTCTGCTAATTCAACAATAGTGGGACTGACTTGTATTGACTTGAATTAGACAACATGATTCCATGAATCCATGAACATGAACATGGTCTGCTGGAGCAGCAGCATCACGGAGAGGGAAAGGAAGAAGCTGGACAAGGTCATCAAGAAGTCCAGCTCTGTCCTAGGCTGTCCTCTGGACTCAGTGAGGGAGGTGGGGGACAGACAGGTCCTG
>VOQK01041775.1:0-17653 GCA_015052645.1 Benitochromis conjunctus
GAAAAGGCCTTGATGCCAGTGTAGGGTTGTTATTCCATTTGGTCGCGAGGGCCCGGGCCCTAGCAAAGCCAGCTAATGAAAGTGGCCCCACACAGGATTCTGTACCCCCTGCAACCATAGCAACTGCATCCCCATGAGCGATGAACCTGGCTGCATCACCTACGGCATGTGCACCTGTCGTGCAAGCTGTAGACACGGCATGATTGGGACCCTTTAGCTTGTGTTTAATGCTTATGTGTCCAGCAGCCATGTTGACAAGGATGCGTGGCACAAAGAATGGACTGACTTTGCTGTAGCCCTTCTCTTGGAAGAGGGAGGAGGTACGAGCGATTTCATCCAGCGACACCATGCCCATCCCAACAGCTACCCCTGTACTGAGCTGCTCCTCTGGGCTTTTGGGACACCAGTCTGCATCCTCCAAGGCCAGCTGAGCAGCTCCAAGGGCCATTATGGTGGCTGATGACATGCTACTGATCTCCTTACGAGAAGCAAATGTTTCTTCTTCAAACTGACCCTCCTTGGTTCCTCTGGGTACCAGAGCTGCCACTCTACAAGGGAGAGTCCTGTACTCTTCCGAGTCCAGGGAAACTACCCCACTCTGTCCTTTGATCAGACGGTCCCAGGACAGAGCAGTGCCTGTTCCCAGAGGACAAACTAACCCTATTCCTGTGATAACAACCCTTCTTCTTCCAGAGCTGTGGTGCCTAGACTCCTGATTCGGACAAACACCTGCGTTCTTGTGCAGAAGAGTCCATATGTTCTGTGGTCTCCACCGTAGTTTATTCCAACAAAAGAGTGAAAAAACAGACATCCTGCTGTCTGTGTAAACTTTGACAGCTTAGTTGGATTGAAGCTTTTACTATAAATATCAGAGGAGTGAAAAAGGGAACTATAATTTAGATAAAATTATATAAATTACTGACTTAAATAAACTAATAACTTACAGAAAAGACCAGAGCTAGCGGTTATTTATGATGTCCGTGTCCATGCCTTCCTTGTGTTTGTCTTCAGCTATATTTAGGTAGTATTAGTTAAAGCCAGATCCACTTAAATAGCCAACAAAAATCAACTAACTCAATACCACAGAAAGAAAGCGTATGAAAGTGTTTAATTATGTATAATTATGGCACAAATATTCAAACACAATTTTTAAGTCCTTCAGAAGAATTAAACATTTATTCAGGCTTTGATGGGGCAGCTTCCTGTAGGACCCGAAAGTAGCTACTTAGCGTTAGCTATTGCATTGAAAACTTACAGGACTTTTCCATTTTTTTTACAAGAAATATCAACATGGCCGTTTCACCAGCGGTCACAACATTGTGTGAGAATCCAAATGAAGTCTTCTTAGACGTCACAAAGTTGTTACTTACATACGCGGACAACATTATAAGGTAAGGTAATGAAACGCTAGGAAAGCTTACCCAACTGCAGCCAAGCCTCGGTGTTTGGTGCGCTTGTAGCTGTTAAAAATGCCCTTTTGCTTTTATGTCACTCGGCGACTCCTAGAAAATCATGGCATAACTGTTGAAATGACTCAACAGGAAACAGTTTTTGCTCATGTCAAATTATATTCATATATACACGTCCATTAAACCATTTATTGCTACAAGGACAGTAACGGTTAAGGAACACTAAATATATCCGTGCAGGCGTCAATTAAGGAGAATGGTGTTCTTCTCTAAACGCCCACAGAAGTCTGTGTCATGGCCGTAGACACCTTTGGTTTGCACGTGGGACATTCCATCTGAAATGATGTTTTTTGTTTGTTTTAATTTCCGCTTGACCATCAGCTCGTAGCCAGAGATATGGTGGTGGTGGAGACCGCTGTAGTGATAGATGTGGGTATACCAAGTGATAGCAACGTCAGGAAGAAGCTACACGAGAACCCCTCCCCCACAATCACTGGCCTCTCTTACTGTAAAAGTGAAATCAGGATCTTTAGTTTGAGACAGATCCAAAAATGTCTGAGTATTGGCTTCTTAAAATATGAACTGCCCCATGTTTGCGCACACTAAACAAAGTTAACATTGCAACAATTTCAGAATGGTATATCTATATACCTGTTACACTTTCTGCACCATCTACTGATATTTAGTTTTTGTTGTACAACGTGTCACAACTGTTACTGTATAATGAAATTTAAATAAAATAATTCCAAATAAAACTTTATAGTTTTTGTGACTATGAATTTCACTTTTAAAAAAGCACTCTACATGTTTTGTGCTATTGTAAAATACAACTATGTAGCATCCTGAAAATATCTGTGATGGTTTCTGAGATGGTCCTGTTCAAACATTGCCTCAGATATCTGGAATTACTTTTTATATGAAGCTAAAATCTTTATAGCAATCTGTGTATATGTGTAAACTTTGAACCGTGAATTTTTTAGGCAAATTGGGGATTAGTGATGCAGAAGGCCCACGATAATTTGAGAGGGAGTCATCCATATATGTTGTCTGCTTAGCTGTGGTGGATTCAGGGCACATTATATCTGCTGGCAGATACTGGACAACTTGACTGCTAACGCTGAAAATGTACGATTGGTCGGTATCAGTCAGTATTCCTCAGATGATTACTATTATATGTCTTCTCTAACAGGTATCCCAATGAAGAGAAATACAGATCAATACGCATTGGGAATCCAACGTTCTCCACAAAGCTGTTGCCTGTCAAAGGTGCTGTAGAGTGTCTCTTTGAGATGGGATTTGAGGAGGTAATTTATTCATTACTACTCTACCACATGGCTTCTATTATAGAAGCAAGCTGGTATTTTTGCTGTGTAGAACTTGCCTAGAAATCCTTTGGACATTTCTCATTTGCTTAACTGTGAGTAAACTACCTCTTGCCAGGCTGAGACTCACTTAGTCTTCCCCAAGTCTGCATCAGTGGAAAAGCTGAAGCTCATCAGGGAATATATTGCCACAGAAAGGGATCAACGGCTACGTGAGGGGTGTCCTGTCCAACCAGCTCCTGTGCCTGCTGCAGCCTCAGCCTCAGCAGCAGCGAGCTCTACTGCTGCGTCTACGCTACCTGCAGCATCACCAGCACAGCAGCCACCGTCCGTGGTAAAGACACTCTCATTGATGAATCAAAGAGTAGAGAAGCCCAGATTAAAGTAGGCCATGCCAACGCTATCCTCTGTTTACAGAGCATAGAGACCTCCTTGGATAGAGTCATGACAAATAAAGAAATACAGAAATTAGCCACTTGGAGCACAAGTTGGTGACTGCGTTGTGGCTTTTCATCCATGGATGAAAATGCCAGCTGACCAAGCCACCTGGCATTCCAGGGCTGAGAGACCTTACAATGATTTAGTTGAAGTAATGTGATCGAGTTATTAATTATGGATAACAAGACTCACTCTATAAGCCAAAAACACTGAGGATTTTTTCCATCTTCTTTTTGTTATTTTTATTTTGAAAGGATCTTCTGTTTTCTGATCTGTAGAGAGGATGCTTCCTCTGCAGCATGGCCAGAGACCTGAAAAAATAAACCAGAGTGACAGAAACAGGAGTTATGCTTTCAAGTTGTAGGACATCATAGTTTCAGTGTGTAGTGAGGAAATTATTAGTAGCACTGTGTTTAAGCTTCCTCCATATGCCTGCACAACGCCTGAACAACATTCACTTCCTTGAATGACCTGTTTATTTGCCTCTCTGTCAGGAGAGCAGCATGAGCTTCTTTGTGACTCTTCAAACAAACTTCCAACATGTGCTGCTTTATGAAAACCCTGAACTGCAGCAGAAAGCCCGGAGTGTCATCCCTCACCAGGAGCTGTACTCTGCTGCTCAGCAAAAGCTGAAGGAGGCTAACGAGTCTGACCCAAGTAAGATCATTTCACCCACAGAAAACTTGGATATGTAACGTGTGTGTGTGTGTGTGGGGGGGGGAGGTTTCTGACGTGCTGTCCTGTTTTCAGAATGTAAAATTGGAATAGAAGACTTCTTGGTGTTGGAATTGCTCAGGTGGTTCAAAAATGGCTTCTTCACCTGGGTGGACTGCTTGCCCTGCCATCTCTGTGGAGGACAGACTCAGAACGCTCCCTCCCTCAGTCCTGGCACCGATGACCTCCACTGGGGAGCCCAGCGAGTGGAAAACCACTATTGTCAGAGCTGCCGGGTTTCCACCAGATTCCCCAGGTGTGTGTGTGTGTGTGTGGGTTCATACAAAACAAGTAAGGCGAGTTAGGCAGGGATAGGTTGTTTTTCACTGCTTGCTGGACACGCCTACTAATTTAAGAGGTTGTTTAGTTTTTCAAGTTTCTATGTAGAGAACAAAACCAAAGACGACAGCAGTGTGTACCATATGAAGGTGTGTAGTTAACAAAAGTGTGGACAGCAAAACATGTTGTTTATTTAATGTTTTAACTAAAAACTGTTAACAAAAATGCACACATTGTTCTTGGATCACTAAGAGTTTACAAAATGCAAAAAAAGGAAGAAATCTTCACATCTAGATCAAATACTGACTGTAAATATCAAAGAAAGAGGCAGAAAATAAGTCTAAAACATTTAAACAACCAATGTTGTAAAAAGAAATACTGCAGTACAGTACTGAAATGAATAAACACAGTTTTAAGAGAATATGGGATGTGTCAAACAGCTTTATTTACACTAGTTGTGGACAGCACAAAAAGTTCCTCAATAAAGGATGATGTCGCTGACATTTTCAGCAGTTTTAACAGTTCGTTTGTAAGTGCTGGACCAAATCTGTCAGAAAACATTGCTGAGGTACTCCCACCTGAAGACGGACAGAAACAAGTTACATAATGCAAAAAATCCACTGATTGTAATGATATCGATATAACTGTGAAGAGCGTCGCAGAAGGGTCTCAGAATCTGCGTCTTAGTTCAGAGACGTTTAAAACAAAATGAAAAATGGGTTCAGGTTGTACCCGTGTGTGGGTTCTTGTTGTTAACACCAGGTACAACAATCCTGAGAAGCTGTTGGAAACCAGGAGGGGGCGCTGTGGGGAATGGGCCAACTGTTTCACCCTGTGCTGCAGGGCTGTCGGCCTCGAGGCCAGGTACATCTGGGACAGCACAGGTATGTACGTCATTGGCCACTGAAGCTCCTACGTCACTTTTTCTGGAAGAAAGATGTCAGTTTGCTGATACAACTCAGTCATACGCTTACATTTCTCAGTGTCACTGGATTATACAGACTGTTTCATTTGAGTTTGTATTACTTTAAGTAACCTAAGGAGATGAGTTTCACTGCATATGTTGACAGGTCCGGCTCATACCTGCTTGATACATTAAGAAAATGTCCTTACTGTGTAAAAGGCTGAATGAGTTGTGTCCCCTGTGCTGTTTCAGACCACGTGTGGACAGAGATGTATTCTGTGTCTCAGCGCCGCTGGCTGCACTGTGACCCGTGTGAGAATGTCTGTGATAAGCCACTTCTGTACGAGGTCGGCTGGGGGAAAAAAATAGCCTATGTTCTGGCTTTCTCCAAGGACCAGGTACAAGAAATGAACACATGCGAGTACTGTTGTAACTTGTATTACTATTTGTATTATTATTTAATATAAATGCTGTTATTTGCACTAAACGTTCTCGCTTTGTGTTGAGGTGTAGATGTTTGTGTTTACTGGTGTTTAGGCATCGACTCCCCGTCAAAGTTGAATTACTTAAGTGTATATATAAGGCTCCGTCTACACTAATCCGGAGAAATTTGAAAAGGGCATTTTGGTCTAAAAACACTCTGCGTCCACGCTTTCATTTTCAATCGTTTTCATCCACACTGAACACGCTTACGTTCCTGTCCTGCGCATGCGTGAGACGATACGACCTGCATCATTTCCGTCTGCCGTTTATTTACTTTCCGGCTCTTTGAAACATTTTTTTAAACGGACTGACAATGAGGTGGAGTTGTTGCTGCGAGTAACACGAGAGTACAAAGTTGCAAAAGCAAGCGAGACTATAGACTGGGAGACACGCCAAAACAAATACGGCGAAATTAACCCTCCGTCTTTGAAGAAAAGAGTGTGTACAAACGGATATTCATCTTTAACAGGGCCGTCAAAACTGAGAGCAAACAAAACTGGAACGTAAAAATAAGTGTTATGTGTATGTGTGTTATATGTTTTGTCATTAATAAAAAAACAAAAACAAAACAACTGCACAATGCCGTCCGCCATCTTCGTTGAATTGGTCACGTGACTGTATCATATGACTAAACTGCGTCATCGTTTTTGAAAGCCTCCGTTCTCTCAGTCCACACTGCGACTCCAAAACGGCCTTTTCAGATTTATCCACTTTGGAGAGCGTTTTCAAAAAGCTCCGTTTTCCTGACCAAACACGCCGCCTCAGTGTGGACGCAAGGCCAACACGGAGAGGAAATGATGCGTTTTGAAACTAACACGTATTAGTGCGGCCTTAGATTATATTGCTGACTTTGAGATGGCCTGATTAATGTTTCTATCCTGGGGAGAAAAAATGCTTTTTTTCAGGTAGCCTCACTAGCTCAGATAATTAAGAGAATTGCTGGTTAACAGTTGTTTGAGAAGTTGTGGGTATGTGTGGATTTGTGCTGCAGGTGGTTGATGTGACATGGAGGTATTCCTGCAATCATCCAGAGGTTTTGTTGAGAAGGACCAGGGTTCAGGAGGCCTGGCTGCTGCACACCATTAATAGGCTCACTGCAGCGGTAAGACTAACTCATTTAACAGACTAATTACTGTGGTGTCTCTGGTGTAACGCACCCTCCCTCTGCTCTAACATTAAAGAGGCAGCAGCTCCTGAGTCCAGAGAGGAAGAAAGAACTGACAGAGAGGCTGCTGGTCGAGTTGGTGGAGTTCATCTCCCCGAAGAAACCTAAACCAGGAGAGCTCGGCGGGCGCAACTCTGGCTCTCTGGCCTGGAGAATAGCTCGGGGAGAGACCAGAGCAAGCAATGAAAACACTCCCATAGAGGTACCGTACAACAAAATATCTGATGCAAATCTGTTTGAGCAGACATTTAAATGTGCTTCTTCCCATCAGCAACATGAGCACGTCAGAAACTCCAGTAATATTTGTCTGTGTGTGGAAGATCAATTCTCCTCAAGGTGCTTTGTACTGTAAGCTAAAAGTCCAACAGGATTCTGGAGATAGCCATAACAATCAAACGACCCACTGTGAGCAAGCACTCTGGCGACAGAGGGAAGGAAAAACGCCCTTTTAACAGGAAGAAACCACTGGCAGAAGCAGGCTCAGGGAGGGGCGGTGTATAAATAAAACTGAACTGAATCTGCTGCCGCTGGTTTGAGGGTGAGGGGAAAGTGAAGACAACATTCTTATTCTGCTAGTAGCCTTATTCTTATTATAAGACTAAATATGAAGGACTTATCACAGCCGCCTCATGCTGGCCAGCATAGAGGCAAAACATGGTGGAAAAGGATGAGACTGTAGTAAGCCAGGTTAGATGTGAGACAGTGCTGTGCAATATCAGTAGGTCCTATTGATTCTGTGGTGTCAACATGAGTGCATGTGTTTTCTTTGCAGGCTGTAGGTTTTGTGTTTACGCCAACTGAGAAAGAGAAGAGTGACAGGATGCTACACATCCGCTATAGCGCCTCCAAAGACCAGTACTGCCGAGTGTCCAGTGACTCTGAGGGGATCCAGAGCTGGTCTCAGTGTGTGTGGAGCAAGGAGTCCATTTTCAGAAAGGAGGAACCCGATTGGCAGATGGTATGTTTGTGTTATAGCAGCGTCGTTATCTTTAGTCTCTGTATAGTTATCACCGTCAAGCGCCAAGTGAACCAGTGCAGGTGTCGTGCTCTAAATGAACAGTGCCCAAACCTTTCAGCCTTTCTTAAAGCTCATTCTGTTGGTTTTATTTTAAACCGCATAGAAAACTCTGTTTCATTTTTAGTTCAATAAGCGCTCCTTTCAGCTGTAAAATGATTATCAGGTTAAAAATGGATAATAACAGCAGGTGTGGAAAATAATGCAAAATAAAGCGAATACACTGACTGAAAGAAAATCCTGGTTCCCATAGAAGGGGTCTGATTGTATTTGTTCAGGTGTACCTGGCTCGAACAGAAGGCTCTTCTACAGGAAGAATCAGCTGGAAGTTTGACTTTGCTCCAGCAGGAATGAAGATAGAGTCTGTCTCTGTCATGGCCAGTAGCCAGACCTACCACTCTGGGAAAGCCTGCTGGCATTTGCACTCGGGCCAGTTTACTACAGAGTTCTCTGGAGGTATCTGCATTTACTCTGTGAAATATTCAACATCCTGTTTTGTGTTGCCATGAAACCACCTGACTTCTTCCCCTACTTTTGAACTCTTAGATGGCACCACACAGTCCTTTTCTAACCTGCGTGGCTCTTCAGAGTTCATCGTTGCAGCAGAGGTCAGCGGGGGCACGGGCGAAACGGCGTGGCAGCATTCTCAGCTGTTCAGACAGAGCCTGAAGGAGTCGGAGGAATCTGCATTTGAAGTCATCATTCATCTTCAAGACGCTTAATACTTTCTGTTTTCAATACTCGATCACTCTGACATGTTCAGAGCTGTTTGGGTTGTAGTTTCAGTGCAATATAGAATTCCTCAGGATGATTGAACATGCATGGCCTAATGATGGAGTCACCACAATATGACTTTCATTCCTGTCACACATTTTAATCTCTTACTTTGACTGAAGGCCAGTTAACGTGAGACTTGCACAGTTTTAACCATGAAGCCATATAATTTTTCAATGTTTCCTTCCACTGTAAATGTGTCTGTAGTGACGTTTCACTGAAAAGGACCGATGTTCTGTTAGGGTCAGCCTGCTGCAGGCCTGTTGTTACTAATAAACTGTTAAGTCTGCAAATTACAAATGGGCTGTTTATCTACAATACTCAGGTTTGTGTCAGATGGTACATTTAAAAATGCTGTGCAGCTCTGACGGTAAGATTTAAATGGAAGAAAACACGTGAGGGCGCGTGGTAACCCCAGAGTAGCGGTAACATATTACGATGCCTGCTGTGACGAAGCTCGAGCGGACTTTTGCCGCCATCTTGTGTTGAAAAAAAGAGGAAGGGTTACTATAAGTTGACCTGTCCTATTGGCTGAAATGCCGGCGCGTTTGAAAAGCTTACACCTGATTGGTCGGCATATCTACGAGACGGTTCGGCGTATATCTTGCAGATGGCGGAGCCGGACAGCGGTAGCTGCGGTTAGCTAATACTGGGTTTATGTGTAAATGCAAAGTGTTTAATTAAATAAATTTTCGGAGCGTTTCGGTTAAACTGCGCTTTTATTACGTGTCGTTTTCACGTGAAATTGTAAACATATTTAATGCGTGGCGTTTGTACAGTATTTATTTGAAAGCCTGTAGCCGGTTAGCATCTTTGTTGGAAGTTTAGGCCTACTGTGCCAGCGCTTGTCGATTTTAACAATAGCTGCGATACGCTCCCATCGCCTGCCTGTTTCGTTACATTTTTAAGAGTTATCTTTTAAACGACCCAAAAAACGACATGGGATGTAGACTGCTTTGGGTGTGTTTTAGCAAGTAAGACATTTGTTATGTAGACGGATCTGGACGGGAACTGAAGACCTTTTGCGAGCTAGGAAAAAATAATAATCACAAAGGAAGATGTCCAACGGCGCTACAGGAAGCGGGGCTCTGGCTTGGATGGTAAGTTTGTTTGGCACACGAGTAACGAACTTGGCTTTAAAATACATTTTTTAAAGTAATGGTGCTATCGCAATACTTTAAAATGTTGTTTCAACCCAAGGGCAGCGCGAACCTGGACTATTGCCTGCCGGTGGTGTTTAAATTTCATCTCCAGCCAGTGTATTTATTCTGCTGGCCATTCATACAGTTGTTAAGGATGAGCTCCAGTCTCCATTTAAATTCTAACCCGGCTACAAAGCAGTGAACTGGGTCGAGTCTTTTAGACGTGAAGGGCCGGGAGGTCAAACGCCACATTCATCTTTTACCCTGATGGTTCCTTGTTTATGTCTTCAGGCGAAAGTTGGAAGAAGCGTCTCGTCGAGGCTGGTTTACGTGACTGTTGTCTGGTTACAGTATGTACTACTGCGTGTACCACTAATACGTGATGAAAAACGCATTAGGAGATGTATTAAAAAAGAAGAGGAATCACGAGCCAGCACAGCACCTCATGCTATAGTTCTATGGTGATTGAGACCGCGCACTGCGCTTCGTCAGTCTGACCCATTCACACCAGCCGTCTGGTGTGCAGTTGCTTATAAACTTCTCTGCAGCGTTAACCTTGTTTTAATATCAGACTTTTGCTGTATTAATACTGTAGTAAGCACCAAGTAACAGATTTGAACTAAAGTACATGTTTCTAAAAATGCAGGTGTTTACATGCGCTTCAAAAGTCTTGTAACACAACAGTTACCTGCTATTCATACGAATAATAGTAAAGTACTGCATTGCCAGGTGACTTGTAATTAATGCTTTTCAAATACAGGTCTGTGTGACACACTGTTTACATTCAGGACCATTAGACTTACTATATGAGTATATTTTACTAATAGGCTGAACTTGAATCTCAGCACTTATCAAAGTGATCACTGGTTATTATCTGTTGTTTAAGCCTGTTGAAATTTATTATCAATTTGTTAAAATAAAATGAATAAAACATTTTTTCTGAGAACAACCCACCCCCCTCTTATTGTTGGGAATTCCTGCTTGTTAGTGTATGAAACATAAGTATATTTATTAGAGTATAACCAATTCATATGTATTTATAGGTATATATTTAAACGTATATAATAAAATAAGTGTAGTTATATTTATCACTTTATGACCAAAACATATAGACATATTTGGATTATAAAGTACAGACAGAAATCATCAGAGAGCACCTTGGGGTTAGTATCTTGCCCAAGCAGACTGGAACAGCCAGGAATCGAACCACCAACCTTCTGATTAGCAGATGGCCTGCTTTACCTCGTGAGCTACAGCACAAGCTTGGGGCTGAGCTTTTTAACCAGTGGCTTAAAGCCGGTTTTTTCCACTATAATGTAATTTTCATCCACTATTTACTTATTGTTTCATATGGAGGGCAGCTAGCGACTTTTATAGCCTGGTTGTAGTCAGATGTGTGTTTTTGCCTCCAGGGGTGGAGCATGTCTGTTTATTCCACCATCATTAAGAACAAGTTTCTTACATATTTTGAAAAGTGTTGTGTTTTGCTTGAGGCTGTTGAAGTAGCTCTCTTTTTAGGTACTAATGCTTTTATTGTGTCTGCTTGTGTTGGTATTTGCTTACGAAGAGCCTATTGATCCCACAGAGGAGGTTTGGAAAGTCCTTCAAGAACCTTGGAGAATGATTCCTGAGGAATGCTTAAAGAAATTAAAAGAAAACTTAAGAGACTGTTAAAGGAGAAAAGGAGATCATACCAAAATAGTGATCAATATTTGGTAATCATACCAAATATTTCTAACTTATTAGAATAGAAAAAAACCTACAATTGCCTGATTATACTGTGCTATTCCATCCATGTTTCCCGATGTTTCAGTACTTTTGCTGCACCTATTTCCCATCTCACTAGTAAAACATAAAGAGATGAAAGGTGACTCAAGACGTTTGCACAGTATTGTATGTTCACTAAAAGTTCAAACTACAAATATAACAATGTTGTTTGGAATAAAGATGGTGGATTAGAGCTCCTACCTGCCAGTAACAATGAAATTCAGTTCTGTGCATATCCTTGGTGTCTCATATAGCAAGAAATGAACTCACAGCTAAAACCGTTCTGTCTAACAGGAGGCTGCGAATGGCAGAGGGGATGCTGGAAAAATGGAGGGGGCCAAGAAAGACAAGGCAAGTTCCAAGCTATCTGTGGAGCGAGTGTACCAAAAGAAGACCCAGCTGGAGCACATCCTCCTCCGTCCAGACACCTACATCGGTTCAGTTGAGCCAATCACCCAGGTGGGTCTGCCTTCTGCTTCACTGGCACTTTACAAAGAGAGCTTATTTTTGTGTCAGGAGTTTATAGAATACGCGTTTTTATTTTTTTCTTCAAAATTATCTGCTAAAATTATTCTGTCTTCAGCTGAAAATCTGTTTGGTTAGAGTAGCACATTAACTTTACCTCAACTGGCTCCCCATAACTGTGTCGTAAGGAGCCGCCTTAACCTGCTCACAGTAAAAGTCGTGGGGTTTTGTCTCCTATCTCTACTGTTGTGTGGAGTACAGAGCCCTGCCTACTTTGGTATAGAATAGAATAATCCTTTAATTGTCCCACAGGGGGAAATTATTGTCTTTTGGCTGTGTCATTAGGAAATGTACAGTAGGTAGTGTGACAAATTATCTGTCTTTTGCAAATTACGTACCAAAATGTTTGCCCAGTTCAGAAGAGTTCACTGTCAGTTGTCAGAGTTAATTAACTAGTTAACACAAGTCCCCGCTCAGGATCTTCCAACACACTCGTGGTGCCCAGTAAAATAATACATAGAAACCTCTGTCCACCAGTATAGCTATACTTGAAACCATTCACACAGTACTTCTGTTTCTAACGATCTGCTTTCTTCTTTTTCTTTACCAAATCATGCAGTTTATATTTAATCAGAGTTTTTAATCAAAGGAATAATCGGTAACTGAATGTATCATTGAAAACCTGTTTTAATGGCCCCATTTTAATTTACAATTCTATATCTTCTGTTTCTTCCTGAGACTCTCCTGATGGATATAACCTTGACATCCCTAAGCTTACTTCCTCAGTCCAATGCTATCAGCAGAATTTGATTATTGTCATTATTTTTAATGCGTTTTGTTTTTTGCAACTTTTCCAGCAAGCGTGGGTTTTTGATGAAGACATAGGAATGAACCAGAGAGAAATCACCTATGTTCCTGGACTGTACAAAATCTTTGATGAAATTCTTGGTAAGTGATTCCAAACGGTTACATCAATGATCACTAATAAGTGTGTAGAAAAATGTTTCTCCAACCGGATTAAGAATTCAAATTGTTTATGAAAACTTGTTAATGTGTGACTTGAAATTTGGCTTATTTTGTTTAACGATGTGTGTGCAGGTGGGCACATATATGATCTGTTGTTCTGAATTTGTTCGCAGCGTATGGATGAATTCAGTTAAGAAAACATGAATAAATCCTCAATATGTGTCTGAAACAGTTCAACATTTGTTTTTACACACTAAATGAGGCATTATCATTATAATGTTGGTATTATTCACCGAGTCAGGCTGTTGTCGGCACTGCTCAGCAGCACTTATCTGCATATGGACTCCATATGTACAGTATTTCTATGTGAGCCTATTTATGACCTGTGCACAGTCAAATGTGTTTGAGGTAGCACACAGTCATAGCTGCAGTCTTAACTTTATTAGGAGACATGCTCAGTTAGCATCCACTGGCTTAATAAAGGATAATAAAACAGGCTGCATGTTATATATTAGTTTCTCAGACAAATGTAGAGTAATAGTGTGTGCAAAGGGCACCAGTGTAATGAGCTTTGAAATGATGCTACCCAAACACAGGGAGGGTTGTTGGTGATGGTTTTCCTGCATACTTGTCCCTCTTAGCCGGCGTGTTTCTATTTGAATAATGACACTGTTCCATTGTCTGGATATTATTGCCATGGCTATGTAATTATATAGGAGGCAAAGAACTAAAATATATATTTCCAAAGCAGGAGCAGTCTCAGCAAAATGGTTTGTAGCCCAAACGAGCTACACAGGGGTTCTGCTTTAATAGGTTCTCCATTTTATTTGTAATTTCATCCAAATAGGATGTATGTTACGTTTCAGGTTAGTGTAGTGGTGAAAGTTACAAAATGGTCAGAAGTTTCATTATTGATGTTCATAATATAAAAGTAATTCTAACATTTGCAGATCCACTACGTCCTGCTGTACTGTCTTCTTTTCACTTCTTTGTTGTTATAGGCACACACAGTAAAATATCTGATTATATGAAATTGAGCACTATTTTTGGTACTCCATGACACATTGTAGAGCAAGCAAAAAGTGGCAATAACCCCTATTTGATGAGGAATGTACAGTTATACAAGGCATAAAACTCTCTAGCATTTTGCTGTTATTTCTGCTCATCGTTGCTCACAATGTGTTGTGTTGCTGTATACCTGGCTGTACACTGTGTATACACGCAGCCATGGGAGCGTGTATACACAGTGTACAGCCAGGTATACACTGTGTATACACGCAGCCATGGGAGCGTGTATACACAGTGTACAGCCAGGTATACACTGTGTATACACGCAGCCATGGGAGCCTCGTTTTTTATTAGTAAAATATACATATTTTATTAATGAAAGTGTTTGTCTGAGCAGTGGCTCAGTAATATTGTGACTGTGCTGTTTATTGTGATCTTTTGGATTCATTTGATATTGACAACAGTCGTAGTCAATATGCTGCATGCACTGTTTAGAGCCGTGGCGTTCCATTGGGGCAAGCAAGGCAGGCAGTGCTGCACACTACAAGTTTATAGACCAGCAGAGGGATTTGCATTGAAAAGCTGGAGGAGTAGTGGTATTTGATATTATTCATGGATTTTAAAGTCTTATGCAGATATGACCACCTGGTGTTCATTCACAGGTCAACTGGCAGTGATGAAGACTTTATGATAAAATGTGCGACAATTACATCAGTTCATGGATCGGATATATTTAGGCTCACAGAGTATGTAGAACAGTGGAAAGGCTTCCAAAATTTCAAGCTAACCATACCAGAGGTGTGCTTACACCATGTGCTTTTCATATTTTGTAAGGTCTGTAATTCTTGTATAAAATATTCTTCTGCAAAAGTGATTAAACTGACAGATTTGTGATATACCTCATAAATTAAAAAACTGCTAAATACAAGACGCTAAACCTGAACTTACTTATTTTCATAATGGAGTGTTTTGTTCATCCCAAATGGGTGTGACAGTGGACAGAGGCTTCCACAACAAACAGCTACTAATGGAAAATGTGTTCCACACAGAAACACCATTCTGTGTTTGTAGCCTGTGCTGTGTGTAGCTATATACTGGATGTGCATGCATCAGGTAGTTGGTGCTCTCCATTAAAAATGTACGACGTTGTCCAAGTGACATTTTTTCCTTTCAAATTGCAGCTCGGAATTTTCTATAGAAACACTATTATTATTATTATTATTAGTAGTAGTAGTAGTAGTAGTAGTAGTAGTATTATGTTCTGTTCTTTCTAAAATGTGTCATAAGAGTTTAACCACAAACTTTCAGATTGGGGTTAGCAGACGGTCTGAAGATTGTTAGTGTAAGAGAGGGTGTTCTTAAAGATAAAGTTGCTAAAACTGTGAGTTTCAGACAGAAAAAGTGAGAATAGGTCTAAACCATGGCCCAGTGTAAGATAAATAATTATTAGTTTGAACTGTGAATCATGCAAAACTGCTGTAGTGGACTCCCAGGAATAAATCTATGGAAATTGATATTGTTACCTAAAACTTCTTTCTCTGGTAACAAAGTTGAGAATATTATTGATATAATAAATGAGATTTATAGGATAGTGAACTGTTGAGGATGACACCAAGGCTCTTAACCTGAGGTGAAGGAAAACTGTGGAGTTATCAATAGTGAGTGAGAAATTATTTGCCTACAATACGTTGGATTTAGTGCCAATAAGGAGGATTTCAGTTTTATCCTCATTGAACTTTAGAAAATTAGAGCTGAACCAGGATTTTAATTCAGACAGGCATTCTGTAAGAGAAGAGGGAGGGAGGGAGGAATCAGGCCTGCAGGAGCGATATAACTGGGTGTCATCAGCAAAACAGTGGAAGTGAAGAAAGTGGTACCAAGAGGGAGGATGTATATAATGAAGAGAAGAGGGCCTAAGACTGAGCCTCGGGGTACACCAGAAGTGACCAGGAATAGATGAGAGTGGAATGATTTAAGCTGAATAAACTGGGAGCGGTCAAGGAGATCTGATTGGAACCAGGCTAGGGGAGTGTCAGAGATGCCAAGGGAGGAAAGTCTGCTTAGAAGGACGGAGTGAGAGAGAGTGTTGAAGGCTGAGCTCAGATCCAGAAGGATGAGGATGTTGAGAAGGCCAGAGAAGTCTAGTTGTGGTCAAAAGCTTTCACAGTGCCACCACTGCTAAAACAAAATTTGTATTTATTTGTGAATAAAAAGTTTTTGAAACCTGTGAAGTCCTTCTGATTATTCTTTATTATATCATGGAAACAAAAAACTCAATGAAAAGTGTCAATGTGCATAATGTCAAAGGACCGATTACTAAAAATGATCCCAAAATAGATTTTTGAGATCAATTGTGAACACAAGCGTGAATCTTGCTGAATAAAACAAACTGTAGATTATAAGCCCACACAGCTGCACAGCTGCTGGGACACTTTATCCTTTTAACTTTGTGTTTTGACATTTTGCTCCTTGACAGTCAATGCAGCTGACAACAAACAAAGGGACAAGAACATGACTGCCATCAAGATCACCATTGACCCGTGAGTACATCATGTTATATTTACCTTGTTACATTAAAAGAATGGAGCTGATCTTATGAAGCAAGCATTTGTCTTTGAGCAAGCATAAACAGGCTACCTCCTGTGTCCTCCTACAATTTATATCCAAGGAAGGAGAACTGGTTATGGGTCACTTTGTCAAACTGGGGCAACCAGTAAAACCACTCTATACAGTTTAAAAATGAGTGTGGGATGATACATTTCACTTTTTTTTGATTCACACTCCAGTCTAAATAATACTTTGTTTTCTGTTCATTTCTCATTTGGTGCTGAGAAACGCCTGTTTGTTGTATGCTGACTGAGCCTGCATGGCCTTCACAGTGAGCATGTAGTGCTAACTATATTTTTACAGCCCTTATTACAAGAAAAAAATACCACAGGTTTATCACATACAGTGAAAAGTTCAATAAATGTGGCCGATGATGAAGTCAACCCTATGTTCACATTTATCCTGCATTTAAACTTTTTATACTGACTTTTTAGTGAATCCAACACAATTTCCATTTGGAACAATGGTAAAGGAATACCTGTGGTGGAGCATAAGGACGAGAAGATGTACGTCCCAGCTCTCATTTTTGGCCACCTGCTCACCTCCAGCAACTATGATGACGAGGAAAAGAAGGTCACAGGTGGATGCAGCACATCTGACATCACTCAGTTGTTATTGTCAGTGCAGAAAAGCAGCGTTGCTGACTGTTTGATTGGTTTCAGGTGGAAGGAATGGCTATGGTGCTAAACTCTGCAATATCTTTAGCACCAAGTTCACAGTGGAAACGGCATGTAAGGAGTACAGACACAGTTTCAAACAGGTGAGATACCTCTCACTGACTGTTACTTCCTTACAGCAGTACTTTTTGTGCTTTGATATAATTACCAGTGTATATCTGGTTTTCAGGGTTTCATAGTAACCTTGTTGCACGTCTCATTACATTATCCTAACACATTACATTATTATAACACTATTCGCTATTTCACAATAAAAGGTTTAAGTTCAGTTCAAGTTGTAGATTCAAGTGGCTCTTCATGTTTTTGGCCACCAGATGTCACCAAAGAGGACCGTACTGTAAAGCTTTGAGTAGTGAACCCCTTTTCAATATAAGCTTCAGTGTTTCAGAAAGTCTCAGTTGGCCTCATCACTGACTCCAGATCTGTCTGTAGCTCTCCACACGTGCTCCTCGGCTCTTGGACGGCTCTTCTGATAATTCTTCTCACTCCCTCTGAAATCTTGCGGGCAGCACACGGCT
>VOQK01041776.1:0-13347 GCA_015052645.1 Benitochromis conjunctus
CCCCCCCCCTCAAAAAAAAAGAAAAAAAAAAAAAAAAAAAAAAAAAAGTCTACAGCTTTATTTTAGTCTTTCCTTGAAGATCCCGTATCTGAAGTAGAACAAACAGAGCCAATGCATTTTTTTTTATCTGTTTCATTAACCACAGTTATTCTGTCATCACTGCAGGAAATTACGTTTGACACGAGTATCTCAACAAACTGTCTCAAGTGAGAGCAGTAAATGACTCACAAAAAAATAAACATAAAGCAAAAGTTAACTAAAAACAATAAATAATAGAAAAAGAACAGTAGAAAGAATACATATGTACAGTACTGTGCAAAAGTCTTGTGCCATTCCTCATTACTTAAAAATTAGAAATGGGTACAGCTTTTTTTTTTAAACATGGAAACAACTCTGGATCTACAAAAACAGTTTGTACAGTTCTAACGAGCTTGGAAGTCAACGTTCGATATGACCACCTGTATTCTTCAACACAATTTCCTCTGTAACTCTTAGGAAAGCTTTCTTGTATTAATATCTTTAAGCAGTCTTCAGGAATACTTCTCCAGTCTTCGTAAAGGACATTCAAAGTTCTCCTGATGATGTCGGCTCCCTTTTGTTTCTTTCTCTCAAGCAGTCTGTAAGATGTCCATGCTCTGGGGAGGCCAATCCATGACTTCTCTTACAGTGAAATTGTCAAGCTGAAAAATGAAGTTGCTGCCTATCATCAGACGCTTTCCAGATGGTAAATCAAAATCTGTCCGTATTTTTCAGCGTTTATAATTCCATCAGTGTTGACAAAATCGACATACCAGTGACTGAAATGTCACCCTAAATCGTGACAGAGCCTCCACCATGTCTTACAGGTGACAGTGATTTAAACCATCCATCCATTCGCTTCCGCTTATCCTTTTCAGGGTCGCGGGGGGCGCTGGAGCCTATCCCAGCTATCTGGGATAGAGAGGCGGGGTACACCCTGGACAGGTCGCCAGTCTGTCGCAGGGCTAACACACATAGACAGACAACCATTCGCACTCACAGTCACTCCCGCATTCACACCTATGGGCAATTTAGAGTTTCCAATTAACCTATCCCCACAAGGACAGTGGGAGGAAGCCACGCAAACACGGGGAGAACATGCAAACTCCACACAGAAAGACCCCGGCCTGATGGTGGAATTGAACTCAGGACCTTCTTGCTGTGAGGCAACAGTGCTAACTACCGTGCCACCGTGCTGCCCCGTATGGAGTGTACATCATGTAAATTATCATTGTTTATAGTCTCCTAATTCAGAAAAGGGAATGCACAAAATATATGTATCTGAAATTATGTGGACTATATTTTATAGATTACCAAAACCATGTTTTATTTAAACCTATTAATGGCTTAATTTCCCAGTATTTACCTTGAATGAACAACTGTAGAGTCCGCTCGCCTGATGATCTTCCATCTGAATCAAAGGTTTTAAGGCTATATTTACCACTATCTTTCCTGCTCAGGTCATTGAGCCTAAATGTTCCGTTACTGGGGAAAAAGAGAGACCTGTGTTCTATGGTATTATAAATAACCATATTATTTATCACATTTAATATTGATAATAAATTCTTAAACAGTTGGTATCTATGTATTTCTGAAGTGCTGTCCATCAGCTGGATGTACACAGTTCCTCCCAAAGCTCCATAACACTGAGCTCCATCCTGTCTGCCATCACAGTGAGTTTCCACACCTGCAAATTTTAAAGCATTAAAAAGAAAAACATTTGTGATTCTTTAGTTTCTACGACTTAAATTACAACAAAAATTAAATTAACATTGTCAGCAAACCAAAATGTACTGATGTGAGGACTTTTACTTGTTAAAAAGTATTTTTTGTAGTACCATATTTATACCTAATATGTTTTGGATAGCCCAGTGTTTTGATTGAATGGTATCAAATTATTTATAGTAGAACTACTGCCAAACCAAAATTAATTGAGGATGCTTAGTATTTATTGGATTACCATGTTATTACTTAATACCAAATTTGGATAATTTTGCATTTTGGATAATCCAGTTTTTTGATTGACTGTTTATAAAATGATTAAATGTATCTTTTTTTTTTTATTAACACTACTGCCATGAGTACATGAGCTCGGATTATTTCACTCTGAGTAGGTAGCAATTTTACAAGGTGCGAGTAAGAGAGCCTCAAGAGCACACATATTGAATCGATAATATACTCCCAAATTTACCACAGTAAATTGATCCTCCACTCTAAAATCTGTTGGCAAAAAAACACTGAAATCGCATCTATGGAAGACCAATCTAGCCATCACAGTTGCCGCTCTCTTTTTTCCAGAGTCACTGACACTAAAGGTGGTAAAAAGACAAAAGGGAACTAAAGGTCTGCTCAAATGTTCACAAACTACAGATGTAGCCAAAAGATTATCACATTAATTTATTAAAAGAAATAAAAGCGAAAATCTCGTGCCCTTCTTTCAAGTATTAGTACAGTTGCTTTCACATCTCTAAGAACAATGTCGGACTTCATGTACTGATTTGAAAAGTCATATTGCTTCAAAACACATTGGTGTTATGTAACATATTATTAACTATTATTTTTAATAAAATGCCTAATGAAAAAGCCAGAACAGCTTACCATGAGACACTCCCAGTAGAATCACCATAAATCCAAGCACTGCTTTCATTGTTTAATAACATGCAGACAGAAGCTAACAGTCATAAATGGCTCCTGCTCCTGATTAGCCTCTTTTAAAAAGCTCATCACATTAAAAACGGAAGCAAAACCAACATTTTCATCACTTAGCAGAAATAAAAGGAACCTCACAATGCTTCCACACACTTTTTAATTCTTACTCATACTGTCATTGGACTATTTTTGAAATCTGTGACAAAATAATGCTATCTTTCCCATGCTGGCCGTAGTTCAATTCAGTGCAATTTAGTACACTTTAACAGCAGTCCTGTTTATATTGTTTATATAGTTCTAATTTTATTTTAGTGTCTAATACATCACTTTTACATCCATGAGGGAAGCAGACACCTTTGAACATATTTGAACATGAAACAATGACTTCTCCGTTTTAAGAATTGTGGTGTTTTGGACAGTTGTTGGTTTGAGTGGTTGTTGTTGCTAATATTAATTTCCAATGAGAGAAACAGCTCATCGCTCATCCAAGTGACTTCTTCATTCTCAGCTGACTAAACATTTCTTACATTATAAAAAGTACAGTTACATAATGAGTGAAACTAGCACCATTGCCTAAGCATCGAGCTCAGTTTCATGATTATTAACCAGTACATTGTCATGACCACTGATCAATGGCCATGAGTACTATTCACAGAAAGTTGGGAATTGCTGCACTCATCACAGCATTGGAAGATGGTTAAAGACATACTCACAGAAACGCTGTGTATAGCCATGAGACCAGTTTTCCTGTACTTCACTCGTGTACGTTCATTCAAAGAGGAAAAACTTCCACAGGACTCTGATGTGAAAAGATAAAGATGAAACATGTATTCCACAGCTTGTAAATCTTCTTACAGGAGTTATTGTAACTCCTTACTTACTTTACTTACTCAGTTATCCTCAACAACAAACAAACTATAGCAGGAAAACCGTGTGGCTCTGTCCTCCTCTGCTGCAGCATCTTGCCTTGCTATACTAACCTTTTTCTCTCTTTCTCCCCCTCTCTAGCACTGCGTGCACTCATTTGCATAAATCCCCAATGCAGAGTTTTAAGCTATAAACCTAACCTAAGCAAATGTATTCACACTTTCAAGCCAACACGAGTGCAATAAAATAACTTTAGTTCGACTATAACCAGTGTTGGTCAATTTACTTGAAAAAGGTAATTAGTTACGAATTACTGATTACTTCTCCAAGACAGTAATCCTGTTACTTTACTGATTACTTATTTTCAAAAGTAATTAGTTACTTTACTCATTAGTTACTTTTTAAAAACATGATACACAACCTGCTGCTCTCCACGTAATAAAGCAATAACCTTTCAGCCCAGTTCTATTTTTTCATAATCCATCATATAACACTGAATCAAAGGAAAAAGTCTCTTTTAAAAACTTGTTTTATTACTTTTAATCTTTTGACTTTATGCACATTGCATCAAGCAATAATTAAATTATATGCAGCAGCAGTCATGTCAGTGGGGGGATCCAGGGGTTTCTCTGTGAATTTCACATTCTCATGGCATCGTGCTGGGTGCTTGCAGATTTGAAGTTTAATATTTCGCTGTAGATAGAAGTTTTCTTACCACACAGAGTGTACAACGTATGCTAATGTTGTTGTCACTTTTTATGGAATCAAACTCAAAGTAATACCAGTACTTCCAAGCTTTAAACGCTGCATAGTCGTACTCTCTCCCACTCTCCATATTATCCATTGTTGATCTACACACACCTGTTGCTACCACAAACGTTGCACGCTCATACGTGATTGTCATGAGACACTGTCACCAACAAAATCACAGTTTAGTAACGCAGTAACGCAGCGTGCTTACGGGAAAGTAACAGTAATCTAATTACTTTTTTGCAATAGCAACCCCTTATTTTAATCGTTATTTGATAAAAGTAATCAGATTGATTATAACAATGAATTTACTATTAAATAACTAATTACACAAAATAAGTGTAACAGCAAATATATATGCTGAAATATATGAACTGTATTAACTTGGCACCCACATACCGGCCCCTAATTGTGACCCTATTACACAATTACCAAATTAAAACTTGTGGAATCAATGTACCCAAATGTTCTTCATACACAACATAAATAAACGTATTAGTCTCTGTAGGTGGTCTAAGGAGCATGAAAAGAAAAGCATCTGGAGGGACATGGACCCACTATTGATCCTCTACATGCATCTATTGCATGTCTTGGGGGAACACTCCCGCAGGGCTTAAATCTGGGAGTCTCCACTATTTGACCTTAGAACTGAAGCAGCTTCTCAGATGAGAGGTGAAACGTCTTCAAGCAACTTAAAAAAGTCCAGACGCTTTTCTTTCCAAGCTCCTTAGACTACGATGACCTGGATGACATATCACAGACATATCTCTGTAGGTGATTGCTTCAGCCCGATTCCTCCAGAAGGCAAATCTTCATAATGGGCCTGTCCACCGTACTCGTTTTGGTTTTGATGGTTTTGATGATTTTTTCAGGGTCATATTTTATGTTCCCAGATTAGTCTTTAACAGCACATATGGTTGTTTTATCCTTATTTATTTTTAATTGGTTAACTAGAAATTGACCGGATTTATTAACGTGTTCAAAATTTTGCAAGCAAAGTCTTTGTACTAAGAATTGAGTTTTTTTACATATTATTTCATTTAATTCTAGTTTTGTTTTGCGTTCATATTCTGATCTTGATCTTTGCTTTATTTGCTGCTAGATCTGTTTATATTTTCTAGCTCCTCCTTTTCACCTTTGAGCTGTTTCATTTCATATTTAAAATCTATGATTATTGAAGAATATACACAAAATTATTAAATATGCTTTTGACATGTAGCAATTTTATACAAAAGAAATACAGTTTAACAGATAGTCAACATTTCAATCCAAAGCAAGCACAAACATTTTTTTCCATGAAAAATGCATATAAAAAGATAGTATGATGTGTTTACATGAGAAAAGTACAGAACAAGAACATTTTTGTTGAAACTAAAGAACAGACCAACAGTCGTGTCTCAAATAATGAAAATACCTCATTGCTATTTTTACTTTAGTTGCATATTGATTTAGGAATATGCAAACAAAGTAACTTCTGCTGACCCTTTCCTGTTAAAGCTTTAAATTGTAAAAGCTAAAATGCAATGCCTTTATAAACCAGTAGAGGGAAACCTCACACCTACCGATATGTTTGGCCAGAAGTTAAAAGTAATGTCATCATATTGTTTACACAACAAAAGGGTTTCTCGTCTTCATAACATCGTTGCTTTTTGAATTAATTTTATTTCTAGTGCAAAATCATAACTAATGATTATGTTTGACCTATTTTTAAGTGCACAAATACATATTTCTGTTCTTGGCGCACAGCGTTCCCACAGATTCAATCATAGTCATATTAAGAGTAATAAAGTATTACTGAAGGTCTTCTTGATTGACACAGTAAGTTGAGTTATGTGCGCTGTATAAGAATTAGATTTGAGTTACATTTTACCTTAAAAAACTGCTAACATATAATAATAAAGTTAAAGTTTTTAAAAAATCTAATTATTAATTGTAATTATTCCTTAGCACCACTTACAAATGAACCTGAAAAAGCTTTTGTGTGATGTCATAATTCACTCAGTCAACTTCATTAAAACAATGACACTGTTCTTCAGCTGCATGAGAACATGGATGTGTGAAACAATGTAGAAGTTTAACAATATTTTAGCAACACTGAGAGCCTCAGTTTCACCCTGAGGTCAGCCCAAGGCTAACAACATGCCAGGTCTCACCATACAAAGACATATGTTTATTTTACACAGATACTACATGAAGGAAGTAAAACGCAAACAACAGTCAAAATACAAACTGCAGCTTTCCCACAAAGAGCCCAGCTATTGTACTTTTATTTCTCTTAATTTTTTCCTGTCATTGTCCCTAGAGTCAGATCCACACCGATGAGACACTAAAATGATAAAGCTAAAAACCACACGGTTTGATATATATTTTAATATATTTCTAACTACAGCGATATATTTTAAAAATGTCTACTAGCTCAGTACAATACAATGTTACATGACATGACTCTATATTCTGATGTGAACTCTAACATACGATTACAAAGCCACAAGCATAACATTTTTAAATTGTATTGTTTTTAATCAAAGTCTTTTTCAAAATGATACCATGTGAAACTTCCACAGTCACCTCCTATCTGTTTTCAATCAATCCTCAGTTCAGTTTCCAGTGCTGATTATGGGGGAGGTCAGCTCACTAAAGCTCAGACTCACACTTAAGGTTTATATTCTCTGTTACACACCTGAGGCTGTGAAAGAAAAAATACAAACATAAAAGAACAATTATAGCAAAAACAAAGACTTTTACAATTACCCATAAAGTTATGGCATTCACTGGAATTATGTAATTGTTTATTAACCTCTTTTGATCATGAGCCGCCTTGTTACTAGTCTTCTTAAGATGCTTCAGTTCCCTATACACAACACAGCATGACACTGCTATCAGGGGAGATCCCAGTGCAGCAAAGAATAGCCTCAGGTAAGGAAAACTGTGTGCTGAGAGAAGAGATCATAGTGAGAATTATACGTACAGTACTTACAATTTATTCAAGTGTACATTTTGGTAAGACTTTTTTATTACTGTGGTTAACAAACTGTAAATATATAAACGTTTGGGCACAACCCCCACACACTGGGTACACGTAAGCCTTGTTTCTTAAAGTGTAGGGTGGAGAGTTGATGTATTTTACCTCAAATCAGGATACAGTATCTTCCTAAAACTAATCAAGCAGCTTTAATGACTAAATTAAATAAAGAGATGGTGAAAGAAAATTGGAACAATGGGGGAAAACACTCGAACATGTAGCGTGGCCCTCCATGTTTCTTCCTCCACCCTGGCTGCTTTAAACTCTAAACTTTAAAGTTACTATTACTTTACAATAACGTCCCAGATAATTTAACATAAAAATATGTTAAATTTTTATGACATTTTAACTTTTATTGAAAAATAGAAGTACTTAAAAGTATTTAACTATGCATTTACTGTTTATTAACCAAGTTATGATGAAGTATTACCTACATGTTTTATTTGACTTTGACTACAATGAAAATTCAAAGTAAATTTAAAGTATGTCGTATACTGTGTTTGCAACAAAGAAGGTCCCAATATGAAACAAGCCAGTTTGTTATGAGGCTGAGGCATCAGGTTCACTTATATATTTTTAATAGTTAAAGTTGTTATTGAATACTTCCTTAATTGACCTCAATACAAGTATTAAGAACTTGAGCTTTGTTTCATCCATAGTCTTTGCTTTTTAACACTTTCTGATTCACACATGTACTTATCTTTTATTCTTTCAATTCTTTCTGTGAAGCACATTGTCAAGGAACCTGCTACGTAAATAAATATGATTGTTATTGTTATTATTCGCTAAACCTCATCATAAAAAACCAGAGACACTGAAGAAAAACCTTTCCTGTCACAAAACCACATCTGCTAAAATTCTTCTTCTTCACAGCTTAATGTACTCATTTAATGCAACTAATAATAATCAGTGACCAAATGGAAAGCTTCAGTGTGCCTTTAAAGTTTAGCTGGTAGTTACTGGGAAATAAAAGATGATTAAATCATAAAAATTAATAGCAGCCCATGTGTGGCTAAATGACCAAAAATACCAATATATAGACAAATGCTACATCAGCGTATATTCTGGTCTATTCTGTTCACTGTACATTTGCATCTGTCTTTCCATGTTTGTTTGTTTTCTTTTTTTTCATTTCAGCTTCTATCATTTGTTGCACAAGTGATGTGTACTGTGTTTAACAGCTCTACTGCCACATGGTGCTTACATTTCTGATAAACTTTATAATAACATCAAAACTATGCAATAAAGAGTAACTTACTTGAGTTGCTTTCAACTTTGCCGTTGTCTTTAACATCCAGAGTGAAATCAATGTTTTTCTCTCGGACTCCATTTGAAGTAAAGACCTCAATGCTGTATTGACCTGAATCATTCCCCCTCAGGTTTGTGATCTTGAATGTCCCGTTCTTGATTATAAATGTTAGTCTGTTGTTAAATTCCTTGTCTGTCATTATTATTGTTTCTTCCTTCAGATTGAACACAATTATTTTCATGCTGGGAAGCTCCTTCAAACACTTCACTTCACAGCCACTAGCATCAGTGATCACTTGGATATACACAGTTCCTTTAAGAAGCGGAGAGCACGGGCATGTGTTCATCCTGAGGTCACATGTAGTCTCATCAACTGGAACCAATGCTGGTAAAAATGCATTTAATAGAACATGAGTTGAAATTATTCACACTACAAATGTAAATGTTTGGCTTCTTTATAAGGACAATCTTACCATGAGTTCCCGCTGCTAATAGCACAATGATAAGAAACAGTTCCATGCTCTTCATTCACCCACGCTGTGGTTTTAATCTTTCAAAGATTCGAGAAAATTATGTACAAATCCAGGTATAAATCTGCTGCAAACCTCAGTCCTAACTGACAGGAAACAGTGGACATGACATATATAGATAGGTTATTTTCACAATGGTAGGAAATAAACCGTTGTGCGTGTCTCTGTGTTGTAGTGACAATATCAATCAAATGCAAATAAACAATTTTCCCCTCACTGTTGTAATTAAATATGCAAAAATAAATCTAGACAATACACACTTTCAAAAGCGTGTCAGGCACACACAATTTTTTCTTCACATATACTTTTGAGAAAGAACATGCAACATCTGAAGTGACAGGTTAAGTCACAAGCAGTCCAGATGTTCCTGTGGTGAGAGCTTTATTGCTTAACAGTCTTTACAGTGTGTCCAGGAGAGACTTCTTTATATGTTTGTAGGTTTTCAGAGTTTGCTTTCTGAAAGGAAGCAAACAAAATGATGTATAAGGGATAAAGTGCAAACAACCTGTGAAAAAGCAGCGTGCTAAATGGATGCAAATCATTAGCACGATATGAAACAGTGAGGCAATAGTGTCCAACAAACAAAGCAGCCTTTCATCTACCAAAGGAGGCTGAATTCAATATGAGAATTTCAGCTACACAACTCACAAGTATTTGGGAAACAAAAACAAATTAAACTAATGTAAATATATATTTCCAGTGGTAAGTTACCAAAAATGTAACTCTAAATAAATAAATAAACACGGCATGATTCTGCAATGGAAGCAAACATTACAAATCTTCACTTTAGAAATTAGTCTCAGTAAGAATGAAGCGTGATGGTGAACATGAATAAAAAAAACTATCAGGAAAATCAGTGTTTAATCAAGGAAAAGAAGGATGTAAACAGCTTACTTACATTTGAATGGATGCAGCACAGGGTAAGGCAGTATAAGCACTGAGCTGGAAGTGAAAAAAGCTCATCTGTGAAAAAAAAGACCCGTACTTCCTGCATTACAGAGCAGAGATGGAACTGTGGTTGTGGTGCAGGGCTTTTACAGGTTACATTGAGGTTTATTTTACACACATCTTCTTATTCTGCCCTAAAAATACAAGTGACAACTACATCTATGAACACATAGACGTATGCCTGTGCATATGCATGGGCATACCCAGCTGGGCATCTCATAAGTTTTTACTCTGCCACAATGTAATGCCGCAAAATAACCAGTTCAAGTCCATGAAGACATGAGAAAGAGTTGTTGAAGCTAGGTTAAGAAGAGAGGTGACAGTCAGTGAACATTATTATGACTTTGTGCTGAGAAAATCACTGTGGTAGTTTCTGTGCAATAAGCAGGAAACAGCGCTGCAAAAATGCAAAACTGCCTGTTTCTATTTAATAACATATGAAAACCTATTAAAGTTTGTATTTCAATAGAAACAGGCAAGTTTGCATTTTGCAGCACTGTTTCCTGCTTATTACACAGAAACTACCTCAGTTGTTTCCATGTAATAATCACAAACTTATTAAATTTGCTGAAAGTTTTAGGTTTGCAAGTATCAGGTTTGTGATGTGCTCCTCTGTCTTACAGTGATTTCAATTTGGATTCCAGAGACAGACACAGCGCCGATTTCAATATGCGTACTTGTGTGTACTTGCGTTCTCGTGGACTCGTTATACATCATCAGTCGGAGACCAAGTACTGTTCCAATTCAAAGTAAGCATCAAGCCGAGAACGCGAAAATTTCCCTGATGTGTTCTCGCTCCGCCCGTTTTATCGAGCATGCATCGGTGTATATGCTTTTGAGAAAGAACATGCAACATCTGAAGTGACAGGTTAAGTCACAAGCAGTCCAGACGTTCCTGTGGTGAGAGCTTTATTGCTTAACAGTCTTTACAGTGTGTCCAGGAGAGACTTCTTTATATGTTTGTAGGTTTTCAGAGTTTGCTTTTGTTTGAAGGGAACAAAAGGATGTAGAAAGAATAAAATGTAAACAACTTGTGAAAAAGCAGCGTGCTAAACGGATGCAAATCATGAGCACGACATGAAACAGTGAGGCAATAGTGTCCAACAAACAAAGCAACCTTCTACCAAAGGAGGCTGAATTCAACATGAGAATTTCAGCTACACAACTCACAAGTGTTTGGGAAACAAAACAAATACTGTATATAATACTGTATACTGTATTTCCAGTGATAATAACCTGTGGTTAGAAAAAATGTGTAATAACATAACAAGATTTGAAATGTGTGAGAAAAGTGAGAAAAGCTAATCGGTGAAAAAAAAGACCAGTGTATGGGTACTTCCTGCATTACAGAGCAGAGATGGAACTGTGGTTGTGGTGCAAGGCTTTTATAGTCAGTGAGTCTACTTTGACATTTTTTTTTTTGCATACGTCTTCTTATTCTCCCCTAAAAATAGAAGTGAGAACTACATCTATACGCACATGTCCACCAGCATGTACATGCCCAGTTGGGCATCTCATAAGTTTTTACTCTGCCACAGTGTAATGCCACAAAATAACCAGTTCAACATATATTCAGCATAAAATTTAGATATACATTTTGCAGGGGTTAACCAATAAGGGGCTATTGTATTCTATTTTCCAAATAATGTTCATAAGCCATACCATGATGATATGAGAAAAAGTTGTTGGAGCTCGGTTAAGAAGAGAGGTGACAATCAGTGAACAGCGTTATGACTTCATGCCAAGAAAGAGCAATATAGATGTTTGCTTTGAGAGTATAAAGAAGTTCAGAAGGAGTTTCACTGTGTATTTGTATATCTTGAGAAAGCATATGATAGTGTGCCAAGAATGGAACTGTGGGAATGCATGAGGATGTCAAAAGTGGCAGAGAAATATGTGAGTGTGTGAGGGTGGTGCGAAACATGGATAAAGAAAGCAAGAGAGTGGTAAGGTGTGCAGCTGGAGAGACAGATGGGTTCAAGGCAGGGGTGAGATTACATCAGGGATTAGATGGGAGCCACTTATTATTTGTAAAGGTGATGCACATGTTGATAGATGAGGCCAGGCAGGAGTTTTTGTGGATTTATGTTGTTCACAGGTGACATTTTGATCTGTTTAGACAGTAGGGAGCAGTCAGCAGAGAGTCTGGAATAGTGGAGTTTTTCTCTTGAGGAATGAGGAATGAAAAGTCAGCAGAAGCAAGACAGACTACATGTGTGTGAATGGGTAACAGTGACACTGCAACAAGTACAGGTAATGAAGGTGAAGGAGTTTAAATGTCTCAGGTCAACCATCCATCGCAAACAGGCAGTGCAGACGAGAGGTGAAGAAGAGCATGCAGGCCAAGTGGAGTGGGTGGAGATGACTGTCTGGTGTATGATTTAGAGACAATGGCACTAACAAAATTACAGGATGCAGAGTTGGAGGTGGCAGAGTTGAATATGTTAAGATTTTCATAGTGACCAGAATGGACAGGATTAGAAATGAGTTTCTCATTTGGACAGCTCAGACTGTCCAGTTTGGAGACAAAGTTAGAGAGGTAAGACTGAGATAGTTTGGACATGTGCAGAATAGGGATAGCGGATATAATGGACAAATAATGATCTGCTGTGACTAAAGGGAGCAGCCAAAAAGAGAAAACAGGTTAGTGTAAATGGTAATTATCTACAACAGTGATTCCCAAAGAGTGGGCTGGGAGCCCCCTAGTGGACTACAAAGATAATGTAGGTGCGCCTCAGTAGTAACAGAATTTCGGTTTGAAATTGCAAGTATTTATTGCATAGTTATACAGTCAATTGTTCAGTGTAAGTGATGTCCTGTTTTCATTTACAGATTGCCAAGCTGCTGCTTTGCCGGGGTGGATCTCTGGCTGCTGGGCCAAGGTCACGCTACATTATTATTATGTAGCTAATTTGTTTCAATGGATGAAACGTTCAGATGATAGTTCTTTCCACTGTGTCATCCGCTAGTTTCCCAATAAATCCCACAACAGCTTCCGTAGAAATGTTGATGTCATCAGAGCTGCGCCGAGACATGTCCCGGTCTGCATCATCTATTTTAGTCTTTAGATTTCTGTCTTTGTGTCTTCTGTGTGTTTCACGTTTCTCATGTCTCTGTTTTCCATATTCCCTCTGTCTCCCCAGTCATGTCCCCATGTTTGTTTCTCCCCCGTTGCCAGAGTTAAGCTTGTGTTTTGTCTGTCTGTTTTTGTTGTGCTTCCTGTTTTATTTTGATAGTCTTTGTCCTGTGTTCAGTGTATTCAGTTTGGCTTCCCCTTTGTCTCGTTATGTCAGATTAGTCCTAGCGTGTTCCCAC
>VOQK01041778.1:0-10822 GCA_015052645.1 Benitochromis conjunctus
AATTCAATTATATCACACATGATGACACTTTAACTACTTACTGCGACTGAGGGCGCTGTTTTCGCTGCTATTATCGTCCAGTTCACGTGAGTCATCTTCAATCACGCCATTACTCTCTGAATTTCGGCTCTCTTCGCTTTCCGAATAACATCTTTTTATGTCAAAGTGCCCGGTGAAGGACGCTGCGTGATGCCAGTGTTGACATGAGGTCAGATTTGCTGTAAAATGTTGAGGCACGGACAGGCTAATGCACCGAGCTTTGGAGATTGAACAAACGCTTCCAAAAGCCTCGGTTCGCTTTAGTAAAACACTACTTCTCAACACCGAGGACAGCACTTTCCGCGAGTGACAGAGCAAATTCATGGTCTTTACTTGCACAGCATTACAGTAACATGGAAATAGCTATCCCACGAGTTTACAGAGCTAAAAACAGGAAGTGTTTCATGTCCTCGGTTTTTGATTGGCTCTTAATGCATTTTTGTTGGCTTTAAGGTCGTGATTGGGGGAAAATAAATATAGAGCTCCCCCTATCGGTAGCCAAAGCTACTGAAACTTCAGGCAGTGGATGTTTTTACTCTGATTTCCACAAGGAAGGTTAGTCCACTGACCTATGATTTATTTTGGCTTGACTGTGGAAACCGCTTTAAATGTGTGAAATACGTTTGGAAATCAAATTTTAATGATGTAATTTATTTTTTATTTAAAAAATAAAAAAGCCTATTAACAGTTATTAAATCAACCACATCATTTCACACCTGACTTATATTGTGGAACTAAAGAGAAATTGCAATTTTATTTATAGCACATTTCATTCTGCCGAAAGACACAAATGCACACACAGGTGTTAAGTGAAGGCCTGTGAGAGTTCAAAACAATTGAGATTTTTTTTTGTTTGTTTGTTTGCTTTTATGCAAGTGACCTCAGGTCACCAGGTAGCTTTTTCCAAAGAACGGGACCACAGTAACTGAAAGCACTTTCAGCACACTTGGATCTAATTCTGGGAATAGTTACAAGATCTGCATCTGATGACTTGAAAGGTCTAATTGGGTTGCAAATGCTAAGTAAGTCGGAGATGTACTGGGGGGAATCACTAAGAGCTATATAAACCAAAAGAGGGATTTTTAAGGTAATTCTGTATTGAACTGGAGCCAATGAAGTGACTCCAGTACTTGGAAATGCACAAGTTTCCACATATGCATAAGGACTCTGTCTGCTGCATTCTGAATGAGCTGAAGTTGTCCAACTGATGCAAATTGAGCATTCAAATAGTCTAACCTGCTTGATATGAATGCATGGACCAATTTTTCAGTCAGGTTGAGGTAAAAAAAAATTCCTTTAAAGCGATAGAAAGCCCTTCTGGTGTCCAAACCAGTTATCAAACCAGACTTGCTCATTGTGTGTTTCAGAGAAATTGATGATAAATATGAACAAATGTTCTCTGACCTTTTTGACCAACAACAAATATTTGTCTCGTCTCTGTTCAGTTCTACAGAATGTTGAAAATATCCAGCAGATACTGTCATCATTAATTGCTCCATTAATTTGCAAACAAGGGTAATATCATTGGAGGAAAATGATAACTACAACTGTGTATCATCTGCATAGGATATTTTATGCTGGACCATGAAAATGCTTAAGAGTAATAGTCCAAGAACAGACAACTGAGGAACCCCTGATTTTAATTTTTTGTTTGTCCAGATCTAAAGCCACAGACTGAAATATATATGCTTCCTTCTTTAAGACATCATGAAATCCTGACCCATTAAACCAGCTGACCCATCAGGGCATGGACACAGAAACTCTGGGGATGTCTTGTGCTGTTTGGTTGCTCCTATATATCCAGTGGATGTGCAATTGCATTAAGATCTGCAGACTTTGCAGGTGTCATTTACTCTTCTGAGCAAGTCACAAATGAAGTGTATTGTCTTCCCCCACCGTCTGGAGGTGGCCTTTGTAGTGGATGTGAGCAGCATTGTTTTGGTGGTTGGTGTGTGTCAAAATAACATCCACATGAATGCCAGGACTCAAAGTTTTCCAGAAGCACATTTAATTGTAGATATCCACTTCACCTGCCATATTGTTGCATCGCATCAGATGAGTTGTTGCTGCTCTTAAATTGGAGTTGTTGTTATATATTCATAAAGTTTATTTCCTTAAATTTGGTTTCCAGCAACATTTAAATCACCAAGTCTTTTTAGTTTGTACTTACTTTATCCAGAGTCTCTGCTACTTTAATGAACTGCCTGTCTGCTGTTGTATTTGTAAGTAATGTAAGACTGGCATTGTTGTATATATGAAAAAACAAAGCTGTTACTTATTAATGCACTATTTGTTGAAGTTTCTGTTCGTTATAATCATAATTGTGTGCTGTCAACATTTTGTCTAGCAGCTGGATGACAGTCACAACAGTAAATATTGTCTGCTGTGTCAGAAGGGCAAGTTAAAAAAAATGCACCTCTTAAATGCTGGCAGAAAAAACAGTACAAAATTCATTATTTGCATTTATTTTGGTAGGAAACTGTGACGGGGAGAATGCTCCTGTTTTATAAAATCAACACCTCTGGCCTGAACAACCCCTGATATATAAAATGCATTGATTATAAAACCTTTATACTATAAATCTGTATAAAGTTCACCTGAGGTATAATTTCCTTGGTCAGAACACAGTCATTAAAATTACAAATTCAAGTATGTAGTCAAAACACTCTTGCACCCGTACAGAGTAGAGCAGTGCACATTTTTTGTGGATTTTGTACTGTTGTTTGAATGAGTCCTCATTCATCAGCAGAGTCTGAGTCCATAACTACATTCAGTTTCAGCCCCACAGGAATATGGTCCGTAAGTCCAGCCAGCTGAGTTATAAAGGTCACCTCTTCAATTTCCTAATTGGAAAAAAAAAGATTTTATGCATTTTTAATGATAAATTATTCTTCTAAATGAGGAGGCTGTCAGTAATTTGCTAATATTTTCTGAATTATCTACAGATATAAACATTTCAAACACAAATGAGAAAATGAAAAGACTGGGGACTGAACACAGGGAAATAAGAGAGGCACATACTGTTTGGCACTGCTTTGAAATGGAGCTTTCGCGGTACAGGATATAGTCGATCCGTCGTCCGATCCATGGCTCGTCAGTTTCAGGGTACACCAACGGAGAGCCCGCCTCAGGTACAGGAGAAGCGATATACCTCTTTCTCAGATCCTCATTCTCCAAAGTCCTATAAGAACATGAAAAAGACAGGGCAGGTTACCATCACGCTGTAACCATAAACAGTGTGTAAGGAGTTCTTACTGAAAACAACAAAGAGGCGAGAGTACCTCTGTAGATTTTCTGGGGTGTTTACATCGTCTTCATACAATGTGGGCTGCTTCAGCAGAGTACCTTCAAAAACAAACCATAAAAATCCTCTAATCATTGTCAAAATTTGTCATATAGTCAAACTATGAAGTAATTAGTGCTACTGGGAATAAATAGGACAAACCGGTGACCCAGGGCTTCTCCTTTCCAGGTCCGGCCCTGCAAGGATCTTTGTATTCCTCAAAAAGAGAGTGATTCTGTTCCAGACAATCATCTAGGTAAATACATTTTAAAAACCTGTTAAAAGCACGATATTTTGAAATAAATAAATAAATAAATAAATAAAATGTACAGAATAAAGTCTTGCATGAGACAGCAACACACCAGGTGAGCAGTTGTCAAAGTTGAAATCCCCGCAGAGCACATCAAAAACAACATCCTCATCAGGCTGTTTGTTGGCAGCTTGAAATTCCCCGATCCACTTAGTTACCATGTCTAACTGGATACAGCGAATTTTCCCTTCACCTGAAATAGGATTACAAAGAGGGTCTCCTAAACACGACTAAAAATAAAAAAAATATCCAAAGATTTTATAATTCATTTAATTAAGCCAAATCAGAAATTGGGACCTACCCTCTGGTGCATGAAGGTGTGTGCAGTTAAAATAGCCAACCACTCTCTTCCCTTTCTGCCCGATAAGCACCTGGGAATTAAAAAAACAAAACAATCATGGCATCATATTTTCTGGTTATTCGTAATGAAACAAAAGCCCATGTATTAATCCTATTCTTCATAAGATGACCCTTCTTATTACGCATGCAATCCACTTTGATATATCACAAATTTCCACATCATAAAGTTGACTAAGGGACCAAAACTGACTTCTAAACTTTTTGCAGTGTCACGAATTTTGCTCACAGTTTCAAGTCTTTATCTCAGATCAGCTAAGCTCTAATGAAATTTCCACTTCCTGTGCATAAATATTAAAATATACTTATAAAATGAAACTTTGAACACAATTTAACCCTATACGATGACGCTCAAGCATCCAAACCTAGCAGAGCTGATGATTTAAATAAAAAAGAAGAAGAAAGATTGAAGAGGGGGACTTTAAGCAATGCACCTTAACAGAAAGCAGACCCTTGGCAGCCAGTGAGTCCTCGCCTCGGCTGTTTGGAAAGCAGTGGTACTGGGCCTCGAGCACAGGGAATCGGCTGGCGAGGAAGAGGCCACTGTTGAAGAACTTAAAAGAAGAACATCTGCATGGTGGCTGGCATGCATACACACCTATGTCATACAGTATGTGGCCAAATTCAGGCTTCAATACACTGGTTAGCTTCCGTGCAGCCCTCTTATCAAACACTTCTTCAAGGCACAGTATGTCAACGTTGGCTGGAAACAGTGAAGATATCTCCCAGGGTACATCATCCTGCTGGCGGAGTCCTTGAGAGCTCAAAGCTTGGAGAGGATTTTGACTCGATTGGTCCTGTTGGTTAGAGTTACGGTTGGAATTGAGGAGGGGAGAGGTGGACTCATTCAAAGGCTCTTCTGTATCATCACTGGGTACACAATCTATGTTAGAATTTGAATTTACATCGTGCATTTCAGCTGGGTCAGGATGTTGACTTACTGTAGCCCCGTATATAGGTGAGTTCACTGTGGGGAGAATGCTACTGGAGGGGCTGAGAGTTCCACAGCTGCTGGGGGAGTCTACTAATATGCGGATATTAGGGCGAGATATGCCCTGCACAATGCATTGGCCAATAGCAGTTGCCCTACGTTGAGTGTGAGCTAAGTTGTTAAAGCGAGCCAGGCTGTCAGGCAGCAGACACAGGTTGGCTGAAGCAAAGACAAATGACGCCTTACCCGTCAGCTCAAACCCCTTGTTTTTCGCCTTCTCTGGTAAGGATGGCATCTCTCTGTGGTAGCTAAATGGCCTGCGGCAGGCCTGAAGAGGTGCCCAAAGCAGAAAGCCGAGAAAAGCCAAAGGGGCTGTAGCGAGAAAAAGAATAAAGAAGGTAATGGAGCCAAAAAAGACCTCGAGGGGGCGAAGATAGCATTCCTGCTCCAGTCGCTGAGTTTGCTCCTGAGTGGTAGACTTGCACACAGCAATGAGGCGATCAAGAAACCAGAAACATGGCACGATAAAAACCCATCCCACAGCATGGATGCCTGCAACAAAGCCATTAGGAAAGGCAGAAGCCTGCAGGGCCATGCTGCTGTATCGTCCCTAAACAACAATCAAGTTGAATAACGTCAGAGCTTCTCGGCCTGGCTTCATTCCTGTCCAGCGTCTCTTCTTCATGGGCTCCACTGGACACTGAAACAAGAAAAAGGAAATAGTCGTTCTCGTGGAATAACCTGCTTTTTCACTTCATGCCTGTACATGCATTTGTGGAAAACATGAAGCAACTGGCGTCTGTACAGAAGTGAAGGCAGTATAATCAAATGCACAGGAAACAACAGACTGACTTACTTGTTGTTTACACAATGCATCATGATTGCTTTTAAAAAAGCAAAGAGAAAAAAACACGGTGGAAATAGCCTTGACATAATCCAGCTGTCACCATCTGTACAGTTTTTTAACTAAAGGTAAAGTAAGGTTCAGTGAAAAATTGTCTTGAGTACCACACCTTTGTTTCTTTGCAGATCAGACATACCATCTAAGGCCCATGAGTGTATGTAAAGTAAAACAGTACAAATGTTTGTCTTGTTCAAACCTTGTACTGATGTTTTTTTGTCATTTGAAAAGCACATATCTGATATTATACATATTATACACAATTATATCAATTCAACGGAAGCATATTCTCTATCAGGGCGTTTACTGTGGCAATATGAGCTGGTGAAACATTCAGTTCACAGTGAAAATCCAGATCCTACTACAAACACTGCTTAACAATGGATCCCCAGGGTGGTGCGTTCAAAGGTTCAGGACTATTTGACATTCCGTACTACTGGTATTGTATTTTAAAAAGCATAATAAATCACGGAATAAAACTAGATTACACAAACACAGACTAACGTAACTTAAATCATCATCTAGCCTCTTAATAAGCAAGAGATGTGAACTCTCTGTGTCACTGCTCGTCACATACTCATACAGGTAAATGGTAAATCTCGCTGAATAATAGGTTCTCTCTTCGCCGGCCATCTGCAGATAAGCTTAAGCTAACAGTTTCACTTCTCAAATTCTTACCTTTGAATTCACAGTCTCTTTCTCAGTAAATTTTGACACTTCTCTTTGTACATCGTTTATCATTATACACCCCTGATGTTGCGCTGCTAGCTTAAAACACCAGCTAACGTGGAAGCTATACGGTCTACTTACCTTAGCATGGAAACTGGCACAGTCCGTCTGATGAACCCACACAACGAGCAGCCCGTTTAAGTGTTTATTTCATTTCATTTCCTTATATTGTTTGCGCATTCTCGGTAGAGACACGTATGGTCTAGCTTGAAAGTAGATAACAACATTAGTAAAGCAGTCTTTTTGAACATACATTAAACCATACCGCTCTTATCGCTCGGTGTGTCACGTTTTTAAGCCACACCCCTACAGCGTTGTCATGGTGTCTGCCCCGTGTGGCACGTGACCTCACCTGGAGCGACCTACAGCAACAACTGCTGCTGTTCGCCAAATGACACCCTGCTTTGAAATGTATATTACTAAGTCAGTGTGCTGTTTATTTTTCATACATGTGTGGGGGTTTTTTTTATTATTGTTTTGAGTATATTTAGCAACGTAAACCACCAGTGGCTGGACTGAAAGACAGCACAGAGGCACTAATCATGGCAGCACAGGAACAAGCCTTAAGTACAAGATCCATAGAGGCTGGGGTCTACCACACCAGGCAAGACCCCAGGTGCAGGCTGTGTAAAGATGTTTTACTTTTAGTTTGTCGTCCTGCTTCACGACAAACTAAAACTAAACTACATACTGCCGAGCCAGCAACTGTCCTGCTTCAATTTCATTTTTTCAATTTCAATAATTTCATTTTTTTTTTAAATGCATAGCATATACAGTCCTGTGAAAAGTGTCACCCTCATTTCTTTGTATTTAATGGCCAAAATGTGATACAGACGAAAAAATTAAGCAGACATAAATGGAAATACTGTGTATAAGGAAAATAAACTAAGTCTGTATATTTTTACGAGCTTGAAAGTCACTTTCTGGTCTTTAGTGTGACTACCTTTATTCTTCCCCGGATGTCTTTCCTGTTTTTCTATTAGGACGTGACTTGTAGATACTGTTCATCTGCTGTAGATATAGATTTTAGACTCACCACTTCTCCTTTTGTCCTAAATTTATACAATTCTGTTTTGCATGAGCTTTTGCATTTAGAGAGTGTCTTTAATATCCCCCCAAAATGTCCCATTTTATAACCCAATTTGACTTAAATTACCCCCTTTATCTCACAGTACTTTATATTATTGTACTGTATTTGAACCCCTCTTTTTTTTAACCACAAATGCCCAAGAAGCCTGTTGCTCATAGTATGCAGGACAACAAATATGCCTCTATAAATTAAATAAAATGAAAGAAACTGTCATTTTGCTGCACATGCATTTGCCAAGGAGCTATTGTTGCATTTTTGTATCTTTGACTTAGTGGGCCTGTGCCATTCACAAAATAAACTTGAATGTTACTTTAATGTACACTGAAAATAATATTTATTATTCATTAATACAGAGAGATTGAGGACAAAGTGATTGAAAAGCAGAATATTATTTTCTTTCAAATAGCCTGGGTCCGTTTATTCTACTACCAAGTGTTGTTGTTTTTTTTTTAAATGCTGGAGCTACATATTAAGTAAGAAGGATTAATAAAATTCTACCACAAAATATATATATATTTATAAATGCTTACACTTTACTATACATCACATAGCTATAATATTACTTCTTTAAAGAAGTTAAAAAAAATATCCATTTTAATGCAAAGTCAGAAGTCAACACTGATGCCATCCCAGATGCCCACTAGTGGCAACGAAAACCACAATACCTGTTAAGTCCTCCCGAGTGGATTTGTTGAAGCTCTGCATCCTAGCTCTGAGGTCTACGTTTTCTTTGACCACATGACAGTATAGACAAGGTCCCGCGTCAGGTGTTGTTGAGCAACCAGGACACCCACATGAGAAGTGAGGGTGTCCTGAGGTTGCAAGATGGCATCGGTGGGGTGGCTTGCCACTGGCTGTCCAAAGCTGGAAAGCTGAAAGACGGCAACAGGGGCGGAGATCCAAGTACAACAGCTGCACCTGGGGGTCTAACACCCCAGGTGTGCAGGCTGGTGGAAAGATCTTTTAGCAATTTCATTTTTTCTGCTGCTGTCATTTTTTCAATTTCAATCATTTCCTCTCTACTTCCGGTGCTGCTCTGAGCTGGCAGCCAATATCAGCAGCTCCGACCTGACGAGTCTTTTTTCCTTTAATATGTGTTTTTATTTTTGTTGTTCTTATGTTTCTGCTATCCCAAATGGAGCTCAGGACTTTATGGGCAATCGTGTGTCTTATTACATTTCTCACGGCATCTGTGTCCAGAGAGCCCCAGCCACCCCACATCCTACCCTGGTCAAGTCCCCCGGTAGCTTGCCCTCTCACAATCGCCTTCCCCCACCTGCCCACCATAGACCTCGACCTCCAGCAGGCCCCGGGGTCCCCCACTTAAGTCCCCTCCCACTAACAAAGCAAAACCGCGCTGACAAAACCCTCATGCCCCTGGTACTCCAGACAACAAGTTCAAATGGAACGCCCCGGTACGCTTCCCTCCTTCTTGGTCGAATAACTTTGCTGCACACGCTGTTCATACGCACTCTCCCCGTGCCCCTGGTACTCCAAGTTTTGCTACATGCTCTTGGTACACCTCCCTCATTCACGGAGGAAAAACGTTGCTGCGTCGTAACCTGGTCCACTCACTCAGCAGCTTGCCCTGAGGATGAGGTGAGATGAGGTGGCTTATCACTGGCTGGACAATGCTGGAAAGCTGAAAGACAGCACAAAGGCGCACTAATCACGGCAGCCCTAAGAACAAGCCCTAAGATCCATAGATCCAAGTATGTAAAGATCTTTTACATAGTGCGGAGCCAGCAATTTCATTTTTTCCAATTTCAATCATTTCAGTTTTTAAAAAATAAAAACAAAAGTGTCACCCTCATTTCTTTGAACGTGATACAGACAAAAAAAAAATGCAGACATAAATGGAAATACTGTGTGTAACGAAAATAAACTAAGTCTGTATATTTTTACGACCTTGAAAGTCACTTTCTGGTCTTTAGTGTGACTACCTTTATTCTTCCCTGGATGTCTTTCCTGTTTTTCTATTAGGACGTGACTTTTAGATACTGTTCATCTGCTGTAGATATAGATTTTAGACTCACCACTTCTCCTTTTGTCCTAAATTGATCCAATTTACTGGTATTTATTTATTTATTTATTTGGAACAAACTGCACAACATGGTGACAATAAATCACCTTTTAGGTGCAGAAACACTATTTTATGTCAAACTGTGTTGTCTTAAGTGGTTTAACAGACAAGCAAACAAACAAAACTCTCTCAAATGATCGGGCTTTGAGAACTTTGATTTCTTCAGAAATCCTGAACAGCTGTTTCTCAGGATTATTTAAAAAATGCCAGTCATTTCACCAATCAGCCAGCTTTATTTAACCATAAAAACATGAAGTATCCAGGGTTTTAAAAAAAATGATACACATAGCAATAATGTTACTTGTTTAAAGAAGTTAAAAAAAAAATCGATTTCAATGCAAAGTCAGTCAAAAGTCAACACTGATCGAACCAGGTCGATCGGACATTCTTATCTTCAATTTTGACCTTTTTATCCGGTCAATTTTGGGCACATTTCGCCTAACTCAGAAACCGTAAGTGCGATCGACATGGGGTCTTCACCAGAGAGTCCGCGGCCCCCCAAAACCCCCTGGGTGACACCACTTTCATCCCTCTAAGAGTTACACTTTTCCACTTATCGGCATTTTATTCAGTGAATATTGCACAGGTGTGCCTTAGACTGCCCACAATAAAAGGCCGCCCTGAAATGTGTACAGTTTTACCTTATGGGGAGGGGGCAAGAAAACCAGTTAGTATCTGGTGTGGCCACCATTTGCCTCACGCAGGGCAACACATCTCCGTCGCATAGAGTTGATCAGGTTGTTGATTGTGGCCTGTGGAATGTTGGTCCACTCCTCTTCAATAGCTGTGCGAAGTTGCTGAATAGTGGCAGGAACTGGAAGACGCTGTCGTATACGCCGGTCCAGAGCATCCCAAACATGCTCAATGGGTGACATGTCTGGTGAGTATGCTGGCCATGCAAGAACTGGGATGTTTTCAGCTTCCAGGAATTGTGTACAGATCCGTGCAATATGGGGCCGTGCGTTATCATGCTGCAACATGAGGTGATGGTCGTGGATGAATGGCACAACAATGGGCCTCAGGATCTCGTCACGGTATCTCTGTGCATTCAGAATGCTATCAATAAAATGCACCGGTGTTCGTTGTCCATAACATACGC
>VOQK01041793.1:0-15013 GCA_015052645.1 Benitochromis conjunctus
CCACACTCCGAGGTGTCCACATGAAGAATGTTGATTTTTCATTTAGTTCGAACAACTGCATAAATGTTACAGTTGAACTAACGTCCATCACTGGTCATTCAGGTCTCCCAATTTCCCAAGAGCAGTGTTGGCTGCAGTACGCCCGATAAACGTACCCTGAGCTCCCACGAGACTGGTGAGCCTTCCCATGATGTTTTCCGTTTCGCAGTCAATGAACACATTAGTACCTACTCGGATCGACTCGCTCCTTTACTGGCCCACTGGGGGAAATGAGTTGGTTAGTTTGCCAATTTGAAGTTATTGTTATTGTGAAAAAGATATCAGTTGAAGAGTACTACAATAATCTTTTAATTAATTATCCTTCTTGATACGTTGGAATAGACATGATTTGTTTTTCACTTTTGCCTCCAATTAGTTTTTGAATACCCGACAGAAATCAGTTTTTAAAATTTCTTTAAAAAATTTTTTATTTCCTTATACTTACTCTGTTTAGTTCTCCAGGTCTACCTAGATTTCTTAGGTGGAAATATACAATCAAAGAAAGTTAGATGTAGGAAGGTCATTAAACAACAAAAACAAAAATGAGATGTCACAGTAAAATTTTATTGCTTTGAATATTTTGTAAAATTACTTTTATATCTATGACATCCATTCATCCATCTTCTTCCGCTTATCCGGGGCCGGGTCGCGGGGGCAGCAGCCCAAGCAGAGAAGCCCAGACCTCCCTCTCCCCAGCCACCTCCTCCAGCTCGTCCGGGGGAACACCAAGGCGTTCCCAGGCCAGCCGAGAGATATAAATCTATGATATATATCTATGACAGTACCTATTAATTGTTTTTGTGGTTTTCTTCTAAGGTTTACAATAAGGGTATATTAACATGCATAATCTGAACCACAAAAACATGGCATGTAGATGTAATTTATCTCACTACTGAGTGGCTTTAAAGAAGATTAAACCCTTTAAAAATACAGAGAAAATGTCATCCAACAAGATACATGGGTCTAAAATTCAAGAAAATTCTAGGAAATAAATCACTTGGCTCAGGTGGAAAACCATCGAAGCCTGATGGCTTACCTTATTTGTTAACAAAATGCTGTATGAAGTTTGGATAATGAGAAAGAAGCATCAAAATCAATGGGGTTCTCCTGGGAACGCAGCAGATGCTGCATCAGGCTTAGAAGTTAGAGCAGGATTGGATGTCATAAATCTGCTATTTATAGAGATCTACTTAGGTTATCATTGATTTATTTCTAGCCTATGCACAATTTATTAGTATATTGTTGGACATGAGAGACTATCTACAGGTCTCTCCCAAAAATAGGAAATTCAATTCGCGTAAGTAATATTTAATGTAATTTATAAAGATGTAGTGGTATTTGGGGGAAAATAAAGTGTTTGCAATGCACAGTAAAAGGAACAAGCTATAGGAACAAGCAACCAGTCAGCTAGTTTCAAGCTCCTCTTTGTTGTATCAATCATATTGTGATACGTTCACTTTTTAATGATAATAATAACACATTTTATTTGAGGGCGCCTTTCTAAAACCCAAGGTCACCTTACAAAGAGAAAAAAATATCAATAAAACAGTAGATTAATAATAGATTAAAATAAATTAAAACAGCAAAACAATAAACAAGATTTGACAACCAGTAAAATCTGTGTATTTTAAACAAGCATGTTTTAAGCTATGACTTTTAATCCACAAGTTCTTCCTCCTTGTTGAACTTACTGAATGTGCGCAGTAGTTATAATTCATTTGGAACCAGCTATTCAGTACTGACTCACTACAGAGAACTCCTCATCTCCATTTCCTTCTGACACTTGCAAACTTTGCAGTCTTGAGACCAAACTGTCACAGACTGCAGTATGCTACCCGAGGCAGTTTATCTGATTTGCAACAAGAGGCTCTATGAAGCGCTTCACATTTTTTAAATAAACTTTTAATAAACTTTTCACATTTTTAAGCAACACTGTGGTAGACTTAAAAACAAACTTTCAGATCCACTGTGCACTGTTGGCACTGTGAGAAGTGAAAGCATGATCCTAACATAACCTTTAAAAGGTTTTCGCACAAACATGTAAAGGTACCTCTGTACAGACAAAGTTCATTCATCTCACACAGTGGGATGAATTTTCAGTGGAGACCATTTTGTTCCAGTTTTAGAGGCATGTCAGACTTTAGGCGCAAAATACGGTATACGGCAGCTAAAACACAGCAACACTGATTTTGAAAAACTTTGATATTTACTTGATATTGAAATGAATGGGGATTGTGCAAGCTAGTCCCGTTTATTAAACCTGGCTTTAAGTTTTTTTAGGTACAACATATTTTAGGATATTGCTGTCTGATATGTCTCATGATACAATTTAAAGCACTGTTTGCATTGTTCTACTGAAGAAAGCTGAATTATTCCAGTATCACACTGCAATGTTTTTGCTTTGCAAAGCCAAGAACATACTGCACTGCAGGCTTTTAAATCAATATCCCAGCAGATATCCTATGCAGTGGGCGTAGTATACCTGGTACACTCTCTTTTTTCCTTTACTTCTTTACATTGCATTCACTAATCTATGCTCCTCTTGTTCCTGTTATTTACATTTAGAATAGAATAGAATAATCCTTTAATTGTCCCACAGGGGGAAATTTGGTTGTAACAGCAGCAAAGAGACACATACACGAACAGAAACACACAATTTTTACAGAAATAGAGTATTTACAGAGCAGGGTACTGGAAATGTATAAATAATTAAGAATGTAAGTGAGAGAAAAAAATAGATATTAGATATTAGGTAGATATTATAACACTATGTAGTTGTTGGGATGATTAGTGTGTAATTTACAGTGCTGATGTGAACATCTATGTTTGTTGGGAGCAGTCCACACTTTTTATTTATTATCTTAGTTAGATGAAATTATTATTAATAATAACTAGCTTAATAAATACAAACAATTAATCAACAGTATTTTTTATATTTTTAATTTAAAACAAATTAACTTTAGCTCCAGTGCAGGAGCTCCCTGGCAATTGCTCATTAGTTAACTGTTCATTAGTTAACTTTTGACAAATGTTTGCTGCAACAAATAATCAAATACCCAATCAAAATGAGTTAAAAAGAGAAAATGGAGAAAGAGTTGATATAGTTTCTGTTTTAATTCTCTAAATTACAGTAAATAATACAAGTTTCTGCTCTTTAGGAAGGCCCTTTTTAGAAAGAGATTTTCCTCTCAGTAGTCAGGTGCATGCCTGTAAGAGTCAGGGTATATTGTTGTCAGCATTGCCAATACTTATACACATTGGTTCAGCTCTTTATGTGCTCAGTCTGAGAGATGTGCAGATGTGTTAGAGCTTCCAAATTAAGGTAATAACATAAAGAAGTAGATTTTCCTGTACAACTTATTATATATGTCATGGCCCTGAGTCATTTGACCCAGTGTTTAAGTTTTCTTGTGTCTTTTGTCGTTTTGTATTATTATTTATGTTTTGGGTCCACCGTGTTAGTCTGGAGGTTATTCTATAATAGCTGGGTTGTTCTTTTTAAAATTGTTTGTTAGATTCACCCTTGTGTCTTTGCCCCCTGTGTCTCCCTCTGTGTATCTGTGTTTATATATCGTGTTCCCTCGCTCCCTTTCGTCTGCCTCTCCTCCACTCCCGCATCATGTTCCTCTGTTTCCTGTTTTATTGTGAAGGTCTCGTGTTTCCATGTTCATTCTGTTCAGTCTGGCTTCCCCTGTCTTGTTAAGGTTATTCGTGTCAGCTGTGTTCCCCGTGTGTTCTCATCCCTCATCATCCTTCTGTGTATTTATGTCAGCATCTCCATCATGGCTGTGTTTCTGTCCGTGTGTTTCCCTGTGTGAATTATATTTATAATTTTTCAGTATAGTTTTGTATTATTTTCGCATCCAGCAAATAAAGCTGTGATTTTTGAGTTCACATTCTGCCTCCGTGAGCCTGCATTTGGGTCTTTTTCCTGCCTGCACACAGTTAGTTCATGACAATATATTATATATATTATATGTTTTGCTGTGTTCTCCATGAATCCTTTTAGCATTAGTTTTTGATCTTGCAATGCTGCCCCATGACTTTATAAGATCATCCTACTTTGGAGTAACCCCATAGCATCATTGAAGTCCTTTTTACTGGAACCCATTGAAATGGTCAAATTAGAAATGCAACTAATTTGCTTGAGTTATACATTATAATATGCATTATTAAATGACCTACAAAGAAGAAACACTTAAAATATTGAACCACATACCTACAGATCCCTTATTAATATATGGCTCTCTTCCACAGTGTGTCTTCTCCCCTATCTTCCTTCCCTCACTCCAAACTGGTTGCGGCAGATTGCCGCCCCTCCCTGAGCCTGGAACTGCCAGAGGTTTCTTCCTGTTAAAATTGAGTTTTTCCTTCCTACTGTTGCTTTTTGATTGCTTTGGTTGCCTCTGTATTGTTGTAGGGCTTAACCTTACAATACACGTGCCTTGAGGTGACTGCTGTTGTGACTTGGCACGATATAAATAAAACTGAAGTGACCTGAATTACACTTCGTCTTACAAAAGTGCTTCAGACCTGAAAAACCTCAGAGTAGCTATATTGTTTTGTGGATGTATATAACGTGGCATAAAGACGTATAATGTATTTTAAACCAACTTTAAAATAATGTTGAAGCAGACATTGAGGCGCTTTTAAATTCACCCACCAAAGCCAAAGTGGATCATCCCCACTTTCACAGCTTTAATTTGAACAGCAGCTCCTGAGCGATGCAGATGTACAAGTGAAGATTGCTGAAATTATTCATCCTCCAGAAAAACCCATGTAACTTTAATCAGCTTGCAGGAGAAACATTATGAGAGATGCAAGCATGCCTATAGAGAGAAAAGACATTTACTCAGTTATGTTCAGAGCACATTTCTATACTAATGTCTCATATTACCATATATATCACATATTCTCCAATAAGATGGAAACTGCTGATTTCACACAAAAAGCACAAATAAACTGACAAATATAATCCTCACATGTCTCTTGTATACTGGCACAATTAGTGGTTGATCATGTAGAACGAGGTCACGATTTTATACATTACTACAGTCAATGTTTATTTAAAAAAAAAAAAGCTTCAGTACTGTGTGTCATTAAAATAACAGCAATACCATATATTCAAGGTAATTCCTCAGTGAGTGCGCCTATCCACATTCATGTGGCCCACATTTGATGGTTCAAAGGGAAAGCTATTTAATCACACAGTTCTTCACAGTATTATAATTATAAACACTGTCTATAAGCCCTGGCATCCATAGAAACCCTTCACTAGTTGCAACAAAGTGAAATAGGAGGGAGCCATATAGGACAAACAACAATATTTTGTTATTGAACAAACACTTTTCTATAGTAAAGACCACAAACTAAGAAAAAAAAAACACTGATCTGATTTTTTTGACGTTCTAAATCTATAAATAAACAATCTCCTAATGTGTCACTAAAGTAATGAGTTGCATCAACAGGCTTCTTTTTATTAGAGCCATGTTTGTACGTTAATGGAGCGAGTAGAAGGAATCGTTCTGCATACTTAAGCTTTTTTTTCTTTTTACACTCTTTCACCTCCCTCACTCTGTCTGTCTCTGGGTCTCTATTGTTTTCCATAGGTTGACACAGTTATTAGTCGCCATGGAAACTGTACTAGCATGTCCAACTTCTAATGGGAAAATGAAGGGGCTTCACAACAGGAGCGCACAGCAAGTGATATAAGAAATAAAAAGCAGGTCACAAAAGGGGAGAACCACGGCCTCGAAACAAACCAACCACTTATACCAGAGCCACACTCCTAAGGGAGAATTAGTGTGTCTCTTACATTGGACTGTTATCTTCTGGAAGCCAATATTGAGTCAAGACATCAGTGCCCAAGGATACCTTTTGTGTAGCAGGGAGACACAGGTGGCATCTGGCAAAATGGTATTGCGTTTGTGTGGTTTGAGAACGCGTTGCCTGCGACTGGCCAAAGTCTGAAAACAGAGCACTTAAGTTAAAATGGATCACTTTAATTAGAGTAATACAATATTGCCAAAAGACAGGCGCAGTCCTGCCAGTTTATAGGTTCTTGAAGTCAGTGAGGTGAGGGTGTCAAAGTGAATCCAAATGTTTGTTTCTATGACTTCAGCTAACCGTGACTGACTTGTCTCCATCATAGCCTTAGGTTGTCTTGTGTGATGCTCATGCCAGTATGAGCACACAAACAGAGCTGATTGCGAAAACAAAGGTTTGACAGCCTCTTTAGTTCTGGCAGGAAAGCAAAATCATTACTAGACAACTAAGAATCTGTGTAATCTTTTTTTTATGTGGGTCATTTCGATTCATGATGTATGTAGTGCTGTTTTTTGATATCACTGTTTAATACTGCAGATATTATGCTGCACTTCTCTGTGTTACAAGTTTTCACTCGAGCATTATTTTACAAAGCATAAATGACAATGTTTTCCTTGTGTGCATTATAATGTACTGCAAGCTGCCTCAGGAGCTTGTTATGAAAATCAGTTTGACATTAGACTGTGTGTATAAGGGTAATAAAAATCAGCAGTCTGTCGCAATTTTTCTTACATTTTCCTGTGATGCACGCCTCGTGATGCATCAGACCATATGTTAACTCATTTGAATGTCACCAAAATTATGAAATCATTAAAAAGCAATAGACTTGACTGCGTTTGTATCCATCTGCATAGTAAATCACTATAATTTTATAATATAATAGTAGAAAGAAATGTTTTCAAGATAATATTTAAAATGGTTTGTTTAAAGGAAACTGGGGTCAAAGCGAGATAAATGAATGAACTGAATAAACAAGGTCAAACATAGACAGAAGCTCTTTCACGAACAGTCTGGATGTCCTTAAACATCAATCATGCATAAATATCAAATGTCAAAACAGGAGAAAAAAAAAAAGCAAGACAGAAAAACCTTAAGTGACTTGGATTAAATAAAAAAAAATAAAAACAGTGAGGGGGTTGGATTTTGGTAGCTGCGACGCCTCCTTGGCTATTGGCCTCTGCATGTGAGATAGGACTGCCGTTTTATATTGGACTAAATGTCAGTTGATGATAAAAGTGTGTTGACTGGTCATTTGGTAACAAAAAGGAAAACATAACTCAAAGTCCAGGGAAAGGGCTGAGACAGGCAGACATCATCATTTACATTACTGGTTACGAGACCACTGCATTTAGTGGTCTCGTAAGAACTCTTGAGGCTAATCCGTGCGGGTAGGTTTGTATTTCTCTTGTTCAGAAGGGTTGCACTGACACTGAAAGTGTTTTTTACTCTGTCTACATACCTTTCCAAAAAATGCATTTATGTCAAATATACATGCATATATAGGACTTCTACAAATGTTGCATTACTAATTTGTTAAGTGCTAATTTGTTGCACCAAGTATTCCAGTCTAATCTAACCTAATCTGTGTGTTAGTGACATGATATCGATATGTCATTTTTCATGACTTTTATGTGTTTTGTTGGGTTTTTAAGCAGCTTAAAACACCCTTAAAAAGTGTTGGTGCATCATAAAAGCCTCACACAGGAGTAAGCAACAACTGATTGTCTACCACAAAGAACGTCATAGAGATGAAGAAAAGCACAGTTTGGTAATTTTGACCTCATCCAATCTGTTAGATGGGATAAGGTTTGAACTGGGATGCAGTGTTGGCGCATCAGCATTCTCTTTAATATGGCGCTTCAGTAAACATCTCTGCTTTAGACATCTGGCTCATGTAAGTCCTCTTCCTGCTTCTATTGATTTCTATCATAATGACAATAAAATCTGACCAGCGACCAAAAAAATAACTTCATTTAAGATCCCTTTTTAGCCCTAACTTTACATGTCAGTGCAATGCAGGTGGTATTTTCACACTGCAGTTCTATTCAATATTGCAATATCCACCAGAAGAAAAACTTTGTTCTGGTGTGAACTAACTGAATACATTTTGGCCAGAGAGATGCTGCATGTGTCTGGGGGTTGAAGCTGTGACTAATGAACTATCACATGATGTGACTGTGATCCAAATGCATCAGGCTGCTCAATGACCTATTTAGTTACATGAGGAGACTTGTATTGAAAAACAGTACTGGGTGGACATTTATGTCACACCCTCTTATTTCTGAAGACTTCACTGGCTAGATGATGCAGTGCAAGTTTACCCAACTGGTAAAATTTGGCACATGAAACATGGCCACGAGTAAATACTTCTGATCCATTAGCAAGAGACCTGGGTATAAGTGTGCATTTGCATTCTGTGTGTGCGTCTGCTTGTGTGCGTAGGTGTTTACCATGTTTATATATCTTTGTGGGGACCAAAAATTGGCAGTTTATTATGCTTGTGGGGACCAACAGCCCCTATAGGGACAAAATCCCCATACCCATTCATTTGAAGGTATTTTTCAGACTCAGAATGTGGTTTCAGTGTCAGGGTTACAATTGGGTTATGGTTAGGTTTAGGCTAAGGGTCAGGATTAGGCATTCATTTTTGATGGTTAGGGTAAGCGGCTAGGGAAAACATTATGTCAATTAGATGTCCCCACAAAGATATGAAAACATGACGGTGTGTGTGTGTGTGCGCGTGTGTGCAAGCGTGCACCTTTGAACACGGACCATTGCAAATATTTATCCATAAACAGGATGTATTAATGAAATTGGACTGTTTGCTAATCCTAAAAGACTTTATAGATTCCTTCCCCCACATTCTCTCCTGCTACAGCAATGTCAATATAGACTCTATTCCCCTTTAGTCACATATTAATGCAATTTCTGTGCCATAAGGCTCGAATAAAAATCACTCCAATACATATGTTAATAGCATGAAAATCAGAAAATAACTGTGCAAAATCACGTTTGTAGGGTATTTAATTTCTGTCTCATTTAAATTGTGGAGATGAAATGAAAAAGTACAAAGCTGCACAGTACAAAGTAACACTGCCTGCATACGACTTTTGAATAAGTACTTTCCCGTCTCAATTTGCAGACCCAGTATGAGTCATCTACTATCGTATGGTAAGTGAAAATAGTTTTATCACAGAACTATTTTTCAAAAATAATCCGCTGTGACAAACGCCATCTTTTTAGAAGAGCCTTTAAATTGGCTCTGTCATCTTAGGACTGTGACCCCCTTTCAAGAGTAACCTGCCTACAGGTTTGTTTATATAGTGCTAAATCACAACAGCAGTCACCTCAGCCTGCTATGTACTTTAAGATATAGTACCTTTCTCAATTTATTGTTTTCACTATACCATTTTTTTTAATCTAAAAAAAATCTAATCTGATTGATGATATAATCTGATCATGAAAATCAAAAGTTTAAAGCACTCAGAGCAAATGACAAATGAGAATTGAAGCCTCTTGTTACAAAGCCATATAGGCAGGCATACCTGGCTTTCAACGATTACTACAAATGCGGATGGCAGATGGAAGAAAATTGATGCAGTGGATATAACCTGACCATCTGGCTTTTATTCTGTGAACACACTGAACCTTCAATCAGACACCAGTATTGTCTCTTGTGCAATGCCCCGCTGATTGTGAAGAGAGTGGCTGGTGGAGTGTCAAATTTGCAGATTGAAGGAGGACAGTGACAATAACTGCAAATTACCAGGGATAAAAAAAAAAAAGGGAAATATTTGGGGAGGTAATAGAACACAGACAACATTTAAACCACATGGTAATATATTTTAATAAGTAATAAATTCTTACCTTTTGATGAGTGTGGTTGATCTGCAGTAATGTTTAGGTGGGTGGTACGTGTTAAAGTAACATCTGCATGAATGCTAAACGCCATGGTTTCCCAACAATACATTATTTTGTGCTAAGATGATAAATGTTATTTGCGTCACCCTGCAGAGGTTTTATTGTTGCGGCTGATCCGGGAGAACGGACAAAGATGGCTTTTGACATACGTTAATCAATAGCCCATTCAGGCAAGGCCTGGAAGGTTACCCATATCCCCCAGAGTTTATGCAATAAGTAGGCTACTTGAAGCTTTAGTGATCCATGTGCAACTAAAAGCAGCTTAATTTAAGTCTACCTCTGCCAACTATACCACAGAAAAATGCTGATCATTTGTTAAATATATATGCAAGGAAGGGGAATTAATTTTTCTAAAATATAGTCTTAATTTCTGTATTTGTTTAATTAACTGTGTATTTCAAAATTTAGATCATGAAATTACAAAAAGGACTAATCTGAGTAATTTCCTTGTAAGCCCTAATGAAGAAAGAAAAAAGAAAAGGATTTCTACAATTCTAATGAGCTCAGTGCTCAATATTCACTTTTCAAAAAGGCCTTAAAAAACAACACAAAAAAGCATCTGAAAATGATCAGGTGCAAGGACTGGATGGAAAATGAGTGAAAAACCAATGAAAGACAAAAAGTGTGAAGAACCATTACTTAAGACCACTTTCTAAAAATGACAGAAAAATCTGGCACAAGCAAAATTCATAGAAATGAGGGGTGGCTCAAGACGGTACTGCATTGCACAGTACTTGTATATCTAGCAGGTGAGGGTTACAGTGGTGTGTAGTATCCCCAAAGTGCATGCAGTTAAATGAAATTCTACCTTTAGCACACACACCTAAGCAAACATGACTGGTTGCTGTCCGTGAACTGCATGAATGCACAAACGTGTTTGAGTGTTCCTTTGAGGAACAAAAAAGAGGTTGTCTTAAATAAATATTGAAAAACACATACACATGTATTTGTGAAGTCATGGCTCACTTGTTATTTTTTTCAACACATTTTCCACTCATCTTGCTGGAAAGAACATTGGCATAAACCTGTACTAATACATATGGACTGCAGATGATTTATGGGTCATATGCCATTTTTAATTGTTAGAAACAGGAAGGGGGTTTCAAACATGATGCTGATTGGGGGGGGGCTTATTATTAAAAAAAAGGAATTCTCACAGTCCATGTGCTTTTAGTCACTACACATTGAAATAAGACTTGAACAGAGGCATGTATTCAAGCATTCTACAGCTCAGGAATTGCTGTAATATTTGATGTCTTATTATGGACTTGACATTCAGATTGTTAGAGGCTTTCCACAGGCAGGGTCCCTTCAGATGAAAAGCTTCTGTTTTCATTCATCCGGTCTTTGTTTCTGCTCCGTCTCTGTTGTAAATACCTGGGGAGACTGCTCTGGCACATAGCTTGAGAGCTTATATCAATGTTTTTTCACACCTTTCAACTCTTCTAATTTACCCCTGTAACCTTAACAGTTCATACGCCCCATGCCGGAGGTGAAAGCAGCTGAGACGCAGCTCAGCTTTAACACTGAGTTATTCATGTCTTGATCTCTCTGAAGCAACAGTTGTTATACAAAGTGTGCCAGGAGTCTGCATCCACGCTGAATGTTTAAAATGGATAAGCCTGCCCTCTACCAACTTTTTAGAAAAAACAGAGACAAATAATAGAACTGTGTTCAAAATGAGTCAGTGATGGCAACAACAGAAACAGCTGAGTCATGTATCGGATCTGTCATGCAATAACCGTGGTGCAGCAGAGAGATGAAGTGTTTAATTACACCTCCTGTGCTGTCACCGGGGAAATTTACAGATAGTACACCCTTTTAGTGTTTGACCCGCCCCTGCTTTATGTGTAGCTGTGACCTAAAATTGCAGTCTCGATGAGTTGAGTTGTAAAATTGTGGTCTCACTTTTAGTAACGGGAAAGAGCTGAGTGTATTTACTCAGGTAATACTTGGGTACACAGGATTTCCATTTTATGCAGCTTTGTATGTTTTCTTTCTGCCCATAATTTCAGAAAGAAATGTACTTATTACTAAAGCAGTAAATGTAGTTCATTTATTCCAAACTGGACAAATTTCTAGTTGTCTCGCTTTGCCTGTAAGTTAACTTCTCCCACTGGTTCATTCTTCTGCTTTATAAGCTGCATTAATATTTCTGTTTGTTCTGACCAAACAAACTAAAAAAAAAAAGTCAGATTAAAGTCAAAACGCAGAGAGACATGTCATGAATTAGAACACTGAAAGGTCTGATTTCTTCAGTAAACGTTAATCGAGCCACAGCATCCTGCCAAATCAAACATCGCACCTATGTATGCTAGCTAACCTTGGATTGAGCAGGTGTAATTTTAATTTACAGATTTATATTTTCATCCTAGTTCTACATTAGATTAGCTTTGTATAAATTAAAGTTAATAATAATCTGCCTATAACAGCTGATATTGTTAGGGAATTGCCTCAAAGGCTGATATTAGTTTAATTGATCTCAACCATTCGTGCCCATTGAATCGAACAAAAAAAATGATTTTATTGACACTATAGCTATTTCTATGTTTATTTCCCTTTAAGCAGATCTGTGTTGTTGTGATTTATGTGTAGTTACTGGTAAAAGAAAGAAACACTAACATTAGCTCGCTGAGAAAAAAAATTAATATGCATCTTTAGTGTAATGTGAAATAATGTGATAACAAAACTTCTTGAAAGAGTAGCTGTCAGTTTGCTGATCATTTGCCAAAGAATGGTTTATTTTGCTTCAGTCAGGGTGTAGAGTGCATCATAGCACAGAAACAGTGACAGTTTCACTGTCCTGCCAGATGTCAGTGCAGTGTTTGATATCATTATTTCACTATACATCAGCGTTTTAGCATTTTAAAATGTTGGTAAGAACATATCCACTAGATTCGCATTTGTGCATGTAAATGGGGAATCTTCTAGTCATGGAGTGCCAGGTGAAATGCAGATTATTAAACATTAGGTCTCGCTCTTCTAAGTCCCTGTTAGTACATGAATTAATAATTGATCAACAAATTAATTTACTCGGAGTTATACTAATTGTCAGAATCCTCGAAGCACAGGCTGTGGGGTGGCAGCAAGCTGCCTCTCCAGCTTGTTAATCAACTAAAGTCATAGAAAGAGTTTTAATTTACTTGAAAGTCTGATGCTTAGCATTGTCCATCCTAACTGGAAAACTTTAAAAATAAAACTGTTTTCTTTGATGTTATCTATTGTCCACTGGGGCCTTACACAGAGTTTCTGCCTAAAGGCTTTTCAGACTTTTATCAGATTTAGTGCTCAGCTCAGATAAAATAATGTACACGTCTTGGGTCACCTGTCCCCGCTGTCTTAGCTGATTATAGGCCAATCTCCAACCTTTCTTTTCTTGCAAAAATTCTGGTAGTATTTGTAAAGTAGTGTAAAGTCATATAATTGTTGAGGTTTTCTCTGTTTTCTTTGGATTATTATAGATGGTTGTATTATAGTCTTGCAATAAAAAGTGCCTTGAGGACACTGTTGCTGTGATTTGTTGCAATATAAAGAAAATTAAATAGAAAAATAACACTGAGATGAATCTTGGAGTCATTTTGACCAGAATAGGTGCTTTAAATGATAAACATCCTTTCTGAAAGTGACACTCAAAAGTGATTTCATACATTTACTACATCTAGACTCAACTATTGTAATTCGTCATCAGGTTGTTCTAAAATCTCTTTGAAGAGGCTTGAGTTTTTTCACAACTCTGCAGCAAGATAATAACTGTTACTAGAAAATATTGGCTTATCTTCATTGGCTCCCTATTAAATTCAAAACTGCATTTCACATCCTTCTCCTCACATACAAAAGCTTGAATAATCAAGCCCCATCATATCTAAAAGACCTCATCGAGATTCCCATCCTAACAGAGGACTTTGCTCTTGGACATCAGGCTTATTTGTGGTTCCTTGGGTTATCAAAAGCAGAATGGAAGGCAGAGTCTTCAGCTTTCATGTCCGTCTTAAAAGGGACCAGCTCCCAGTCTGGATTTCAGACTGGGAGCTGTAGAGACAAATGCTCTCTACTTTTAATGTTCGGCTTTTCACTCTCTATGCATTTATACACCAATACTGTATTTAACCATTAGCAGTAAGTGATCTCCATCTCTCTCACCTGTAGTTTGCCTTTTGTACCGTCTCTTTCTGTTTATCTCCTCTTTCCCATCCCCCAGTTGCAATGGTTGACCTTGCTTCCCTGAGCCTGGTTCTGCCTGAGATTTCTTCTTCTTGAAAAGATTTTTTTTTCCTTCCCACTGCTGCCAACTGCTTGTCCATAAGCAGTCTTCTGATTGTTGGGGTTTTCTCTGTATTTTAGCATCTTTACCTTACAACATAGAGCATTTTGATGTGACTGTTGTTGTGAATTGGTGCTATAAAAATAGAATTAATTTTAATATACATTCATATAAAATATGACATTACGCTTAATTACACTTGCATTTTTATCTTTAAACATATTCACTTAACAACAGATTGTTTATAATGGGATAGAGCTGCTTTGAGATGAATATGTTCTTATTCTGATCTTATTAGAAACATTCAGAGACTGGGTTGTGAACGGATGTTGATGTTTTTTTTTTTATAGATTTATAAAATATGTAAAACTTGTTTTTGTTTTTGCTTCTGAACAAAATGTTTTGGGCGGTCATGTATATAAAAGCACAGGGCAGAGTTTCTGTAGGCTTCTATTAGCTTTTTGGCCAATTAATCCAAAGCCAACTCTCATTTACCGTAATGTTAGGTAACAGGCTATCAGTGCGTCGCATAAATCTCAGCTGTTTGTTGACATAATCTGGCTTTTATCTCCCCTTTCCATTCCCCTTCCTATTCCCCCTCCCTCTCTCATCTGTCCTGTTTCACTGTTTGTCGGTCAGTCAGCTTCTTATCTTGTCTCATTTGATCTGTCCCTCTTGCCCCTCCCTCTGATTTTGTGTATGGTATAGAGCTGTAGCAATCCGCTTGACCAATGACCACCTGGCTGTCAAGGTGATAATGTAAACCTTCCCAAGAGAAGATTACTCTCGCTTACTGGGATAATTGGTCAGACACGCACTCAAACACAGAGACACACCGTTAAAGCCAAGGCACACTGTAAGACACCTCTCTGTTTCCATGGGAACATAACCCGAAACCTCTGTATACACTCACTAACGCATCCAAGTGAATACATAGTACACCCCCCCCCCCCCCCCCTCCTGCTG
>VOQK01041797.1:0-13401 GCA_015052645.1 Benitochromis conjunctus
ACTCAGGTTAATCCTGCTGTACAGTGGTCTGGTCTGGTGAAGGAACATATGGAAAATAACAGAAATGGATTTATTCTTGTTATTATAATGAATGTTGCTGTTGTTCTTCTTTAGAATAATAAACATTTTCCGTGCCAAAACATTATTTTGATTATTATACGTAAGTAAAATGTACTGGTTCACTGTAAAGGAGCAAGTAAAACCACGTCTACATCGGAGTTTTAGCTAGTACAAAGATTTCCAATACACACATTAAAGATGCAGGGGGAAATGAAGACATTTTCACTGTACCTGAAGGTGGCTGTCTCTTAAACGAAGATAAATCAGTCGTCGTCGTCTGTGAGGACGACGACTGGTTTCTTGTAGCTTCATCAAAATAAGAAAAAGAAGAAGTGTTTCCGCTGCATCCACCATTTTACCAAGGAGCAGGAAGCGGTAAGTGTGGGAACAGCTGGTGACGCAAATCTGAAGGCTAGACCGTACCAATTCACAAGCCTCGCACTTCCGGCGTGGGACCCGGCCGACGTAGACGGCGTCGGCCGGAAGTGCGAGGCTTGTGAAATGCCTTCAGATTTGCGTCACCAGCTGTTCCCGCCCTTACCGCTTCCACCTCCTCGGATTTACCGTCTCCGTTGCTGCCGCCAGTGGTGGAAACTGGAATCGGCTGGGCCGCGCTATGAATTCTGGGATATGGTGGGCCACGTAGGATACACCAGACCCATCCTACAAATTCGGGGAAATGTAGGGCGCATTTGTCGGCCGCATGTGTAGTCTACGAATTCGGACAGCCTTCATCGCGTCGCTGTGACGTAATCGGCCTACAAATGCGGCCCACGTAGGCTGCGGCCGAGGTTTTGGGACACAGCCAGCTACCGAATGACGCTGATAGCGTCATGTACTGCGCATGCTCCACCCCCACCGGATGCGGGAAAGTCCGTTGAGACGAGCGCGCGTGGAGTTACTCCTTTGGTATACCTGACAGTGAGGTAAGTAATTCACGTATCTCTTGATATATGTATGTAGGTTAGTAGTGTGAGAGATAAATACTAGTAGTTAAATGTTTTACCTGTGTAGTGTGGTGACGTAGAGGAGCTTTATATATCCGGGAGTGTTGAGACAAACATTTTTCACATGTAAGTCGGTGAATTTGAATTTTTTTCCAACTTAACCGGAGTCGCTAATTGTTGCAACAGAGCGAAAACTGACGAGGCTGTTTTGTTAAGTTCGGCTTTTGTTTGTGTCCACTTTGAATGAGGTGTTAGCGTGGTTAGCTAACTTTGAAGAGCGCCATGTCAGCGGGAAAGCCGCGTAGAGCCGTAATGTCTCCGTGAATGAAGGGTTTCTACTTAACCGGAGTCGGTGATTGTTGGTAGCAGCGGTAAGATTGACCGGAACAGGTTTTGGTGATTTTATGAGTGTTTTATGATGTTCTACCTAAAATTGCTGTTTTTTTTAGTGAAGTGTAGTCGGGGACAACTTCATTAACTGGATGGATGAAGAGTTTAACTAAACAGCGTTTAGGGGCATTAATAAGAAGGATTAAGATCAAATCTTTCAATAATTGCATGTGCATTTTCTTTTTTTGTGATATCTTCGCTTAGTTTTTGAATTCAGAATGATTTAGGTGGATCATTGTTCGGGTCATACTTTCTCTGCTCTCTGCATTAAGGCTCACTAACATTCATCACATTTCACAGTATGTAGATATTAACACAAAGTCGTCAGAGTAATAACTTATATTTCATTTTCTATCAGTGACGTGTATGTGGCGGTGCAAACGGTGTGTCACCTGAGAGAGCCGTCGGTACAAATGACTTCAGCATTATAAACGACATCATCATTATGGAGTAGGTCAACATTATCTGCGCATATATGTTAATTGTCCGTGCACATTGGAGACTTGGAGTGGACTGAACACTCGTGTATATAAAGCTCATTGATCACAGTTTACACAGACAGCTTCAAGTTCAGTAACTTTTAATGTGAGGCATGTGAATGCAGTGACGTCTTCTCTGAGACAGGTTTTTTGTCCATATTGCAAAACCTCTACGAAGTAACGAGACAGTTGTGTGTTTCTTGGTTGGCCTTTATGTTGCATGGCAGAGTATACTTTTTTGTGAAAAAGTTCTCTGCTTGGTATCCAGAGCACTTCAGAGCTTTTGAACTTGACATGTCACATGTGAGAGGTGTCTCTGAACTACTCGATGCATACCTGTTAGCTGCCTATTCAGTGGGAGGCCTGCGTCTGGTTACTCTGAAGAGACACACTAACCTGCAGGGTAAACAGGAGCGATGTTTCTAGTTTCCTCCTATATCACCTGGATCCTTCACTGGCTGTTATGGTTGGAAAATCAGCCTCAAGTATAAAATGTCTGGACCAAACTGAGAGGCCTGTGCTGAGGTGTTGGTGAGTTCACTAAAGAACAAGGCCCGAGACAAAAGTCAGGCAGCATTGAATGTGAAAAAGCCGAAGTCAGTTACTGTCCACAGTATCCAAAAGGAGAACCCAGTGACAGCCTGGAAACAGAGAGCATTGCACTGCTTTCAGAGATTCAGAGAGAAACAATGAAGACTTTTTCGTACAGAAGGCAAGAAGTTCTTCAAGGACAGCCATTCATTGCAGACTTTAAAAGCAGGTGGCCAGCTCTGTTCACTGAAGAAGAGGTGCATGTCGTATATGTATGGCTTTATGTCGCAAGAATGTGTTTATGGTTGGTTATTTCTTTCTTCACTAATACTGAAATAACATAGTGATAGAACAGCTAATAATTCCTGCCTTGTCCTTTCTCTGGTGCATATTGTAAGTGCATCATGTTTTACCACTGCTGTCTACATACAGTCTGCACTAGACGTGTACACCCCACACAGAATGGAGATCTTTAGATCAAAGGTGGGGGGGCTGGAAGAGAAATGAGACACATCATGGTGGCCATCTCCAAGGTGTGTGCTAAAATGGTTAGACCTGTGCTTAAGAACTTTTTATGCCCATAACATGACAATGTCTATACATATGATTGGCAAAGGTCCTAAGATGTTTTCATATTGTTATATGAATTATATAAGAATCAGTCTATTATTAATAAGTAATTGATGGTTAATTTAGATCAAAATGTAATAAAACAGAGCTTGGTTGCCTCGTTTTGTGTCTGATTTGGTTGAGATAGACGAGTACTTGCCTTTTGGTCTCTTCCAAACTAAGTTTTTCAAACTGCTGCCTAAAAGCTAAATATTGTCATTATGGATTCCTTTTTCCTAGGATGACACGATACATACAAGACGAGCAGGCGTCCTGAAGTCCTTGTGCCTCTACCTGAATGAAGACCACGAGAAACTTGTGAAGGAATATACGCTGAGTTACATTCACAAAGTGTTCTGTGTTATGTAATTTACTGCAGGAGTTCTGGGTAATTTCAGTATATGAAACAGCAAAATGTGACAGCCTGTACGACTAAAACATATTGTAATTTGTCCTTGTTTTGTTTCATGTCAAATTTCTGAAGTGTGAAACCAGAGACAGAATTTAAAATTTGGTAAATGTATCAACATATTTACGCTGATTGCTTCTTTTTCTTTGCATATCTCGACTCAAACAAGTGTAATATTATATTTCACTTCACAGACCACTGAGGCCAACACTGAAGCCGTGGAACAAACTGTGATGGGAGTGTATGTGACACAGCAGGAGGGTGCAGAGCCTGGAGATGACCCAGAGAACGTTGGTGTCCTGATTGAAGGTGTGGAGGTTCTCACTGGTTTGAGGAGCATTGCAGTTGTTTGTGCTCTGTTATTTGGACTGATGTACTGTCTGAACCTAAGCTACCCACCGGAGCTCAAATGCACTTTTGAAGTCTTGCAAAAGATGATGATGAATCTGGATGGGCAGAGGTTATCATCCAAGGCACAGTGCCTAAAACAAGCTAACGGGGTGAATGAGCTTGAAACGGACTCGGGGAAGACAGATATTTTTTTTTTTCCAGATTTCTGCAATGCAAATATGTGTTTACCTTTTAAAGTTCAAAATTGGAAGATATAAAATGTTCATAAGGACTATATGGTTTGCTCAGTGGACATTAGACACTTGCAGTGTAAACACTGATTTTTACAAGATGAACAATTGTTACAAAGGCAAATGTGCACGCTGGTTTTCACAAATTGTTTGAGTGGAGCAGGTATACTCAAACTTATTATTTTTTCTCCACACGTTAAATAGACTGAAGTCTCCATTAATGGATACAGCCTGATTAAATGGAGCACTAATGTATGCAGGCAACATTACAGTAATGTTCAATGTTATGACTGAGCTTAAAATTGTGTTAAAATGCATGTTGTTGTTTGCAATGCATATTTTATTACGTTTTACCAACGTTGTTAACAATATTTTTTGGTTGGCAAACTTCTTGTACAGACTTGTATTTTTTTTTCAGACAGCATGTCGGGATTGTTGTGGACGTTTGGTGGGCTCCTACGTGCTGTTAATGAAAGCTAAAGCTAATGTCAGCTCAGCTTGATCTTTTAGCTTTGAGCCACTCCTAAAGAAAAAAAAAAGTGTGGTTGCAATTTTGACTATTGATTTGCATTCTTGGGTGGTATGAAAGCAGTTATTGAGCCCATGATAAGCTAACAAGTTTATTATGGGATGGTTGAAAGCTGAACTCACATCCTGCAACTGTTTGTAAGAATGTTAGAGCAAAATAAAAGAGTGCAAGTTATCGTTTGTGTTTCATTAATGGACTTAAAAGTAATGTTTACATAAGCAACACAAACGCTACATTTGTTGGTGTAGCTGAATATTTTACTACTCATCTAACAAGACCGACTTCTGATGTGCCAAAGTGTTTAAACAATACAACATGACTGCAGATTAATTTAACTAGACTAACTTGGTACAAACATGTTCGTTGAATGGAAGTCGTTAGTTGAACGTACATGTTACTATTATATTACCCTTACAAACATATCGTGTTGAACACAAATGGATTAAGAGAACATGATTTATGTTTGTTATTATGTTTGTTTTGAGTGTAAGAAAAGATGTTTCTCTGTCGACTACAGAAAGAGTAACAGCTATACAACTCCTGTAACAACCTGTTGTCCTACTGTACAGACAGAGAGGTCAGAGGTCTTGTGTTGCTGACAATGAATAAAGGTCTATAACTATGGCTTCTTAAGAGTCATCCGGATTAAACCTGCCAAGAATTGAAAGTTTCTTTTCTCACGTGGTCCAGGTAAGAAAAACCGAGCCGTGTCAGACCTGGTCTCAGGTGGTCTGAAGGGGGAAGTGCTGATAAATCAGCCTGTTTAAGTGCAAAAACTTTATCGCCCCTTTCACACAGACTGGTCTTTCATGATTTTATTTGACGCTGCAGAGCTGCAAATGTGTTTGTAACCAAAGAGATGCAAGAAAAACAGAAACCAAAGCCTGTAAGTGTAAAATGTAGGACTTTAAACGCTAATCAATCATTTATTGATCAAACCTGAAAGCTTTGCAGAGCTGCTGGAGGAAGCTGAAGCCAGAACAGGACCCGGGGAGCTTCAGGACGCTGATTTACATAATCGTGACTTAATTTTAATTTCACACTTTTGTCTTCAAAATCACAACTTTTCCATTTGAATATTACACTCGAACTTAAATGTAATCCAGCAATAATTTTTAATGTAACTACATATGTAAAGAAATTAAAGATTAAACTTGCAGAATATTTTTAAATGGCAGTTTAAATTATCTTCATGTTTATTAAAGCAGTCATTTCCAAAACTTAATATCATTTTATATTAGGACAATGCAGTTATTTAACCAAACATATATTACTACTACAAGCTTTTGACTGACCTGTAAATGTGATTTAATCTCACTAAACATCAGCAGAACGTTTGTGGACGAGCGTGAAACCTTTGAAACTTGTTAATAGCTTACAAAATATTTTAAAAGAATAAAAATATTGTGCTTTTTATGTTCCTGCGTGCATTTACAGTTTTAGATTCAAGACATCAAACTGGTGGAAATTTTTTAATTACCAATTTGGGTGGGGGGTTATGTTTGGGCACAAACGGCCTTCCGTATTTAACAAGGAACAGGACGTGACGGACAGATGAGGAGGCGGGACTTTCGTCTAGAAGCTTTATTGATAATTGTTTACATCTCACAATGCATTCCACAAACACGGCTCCCGGCTGGAAGCTTTTTATCGTCACAATTGAAGTATGAAGTTTATCATTCACAATTATACTTGCATAACAAACAAATGCTTGAAGGTTTCCCCAAAGTCACATCAAGTTGCAACTTTATTAAGATAACGGCTCCACACACAGAATGGTTATTAAATCCCATGGTTGTTGTTTTTTTTATCTTTTTAAATATTTTTCTGATGTTGATGAATGTAAACGTTCCTTCCAGAGTTTGTCACTACTAGACAGCTGCGATGACGTGGAAATAACTATTTTTATGTCATTAATGTGTTTGAATCGTCCGGCAAAATTTTCTAGATGTTTCTAACTAGAGTTACTCAGAAGCGATGAAGATTTTAAAAGGTAGCACAACCCTCCCCCTTCCTCCCCCCGCTGCCTCATCAGGAGTCGAATCCGTCGCTCGTCACATCGAGGCGACACCGGCGTACCGAGGAACGAGCTCCAAGCTTCAGGGACACGACAGGAAATCACAAAAACACCTAAAATCAGCGAGAATATTCAGACCGAAAAAAACCCAAAAAGAGGCGCCGCTCATCGACCGCAGCCGACGCGAAACCTCCAGCTGGAAAACCGAAAGCGACAAAAACAGAAAACGGATCCCCCGAGCCCGGCCGAGGAGCGGCCCACCTCCCACAGCGCACCGGGTGGAGGGAGCTGGGGTTCGTTCAACATTAAAACGCGTCTCTGAGCGCTGAAACAAACGTTTCAAAACTCGACCTTAAAAAGAAAAAAAGGGGGAAGTGAAAAATCATCGAGCCGACCTCGGAGTCGTCACACGGCCGCAACTTTCCCAGAAAACACAAAAATAATAAAAGGAATTCTGAACTGGAAAAAAATGTTTTATTATTTTGACAAAAGCAGTTAGAAGGGCTGCGTCCACGCCAAACCCCCCCTCCTCCAGCCTTCCTTCATATCCACCCCCCTCACCCACCCCCATCCTTCAATCAAATCATCCGGCTCAGGACTTCCTCAATCCAACTCCCACTTCCTGTTTACGTCACTCTGTCTTGCGTTTCATCCCGGGCACCTTCGCCTGGATCCTGTGAACGAATCAGAGAACAGACGAGCCGTCAGCACGGAAACGCAAACAATCCTCACACATAGTGACGCCGTGAGATCACGCCGCTCATCCAGCTGTTAAACATGATTCAGATTAAAGCTGAGGGGAGTTCCCTCTTTACTTCAGATTTTAGCAGCATGGAGGAAGTCAGCCAAGGGTTTGGAGCCGTTTGGAGGATGTTTATGATTGGAGCGAATCGATGCGCCCGATTACATCGTTCTCCGGTCTCACAGAGCTGGGATGCTAACGTGACCCTCATTAAGAACAGGAAAGTCTCGCGGAGCTGAAACCGGACAAAACACTGCCAATTCCAGCGCTGCTGTGTCATTATAAATACTCCTGGATGTGTTTGTTAGATTTGATCTGACAAAGTTAAGAGAGCAACGTTTAACTCGAGCTTCAGCAGAAACCATCAGTCTCATCGAGCCGACAGCATCAGCAGAAATAAAGGAGGTGGGAAAGTGGACGAGTGCGTCCATAAATACAACAATCCTCATGAACTGTGTAATGAAGTTCCTCAGCGGGGTCACGTTTAAATGATTACATTTAAAACTGCATTTTTGTGTCGCCGGGCGCGAGCGAGTGATTTATAAACTGTTGTTTTGTTGGCTTTAAGAACAGGAAGTTCCTGTTTTACTGCTCACTTACTTTCCAACGACGTCTTTGATCTGGTTGTTGACCAGAGCCAGGTAATGGTCAATCTGAGCCTGAAAGACACACAGACGCACACACAGTTGATTTGTTGTATTTAAAAGTAAAATAATAAAACCAAGTAGAGAACGTCTTTACTGTCATAACTCAGACTGAGGCTTTACTGGCTCCGGTTTATTTTCCAGCTGCATTAAAAACAGACAACCTGCAGACAGAATGGTGCATTGTGGGTAAAATGAGCCCTCACCTGGTGCTTTTCATAGACGATCGGGCAGCTGAAGACTGCGATCACACCTGGAGGAGGAGGAGGAGACTTCTGAGTGTGGTTTGTGTCACATTTTATCTAAATGAACCTCAAACACTTTAAACGAGTTCATCCTAACGGGACTTCCTGTTTCAATGAACATCAAATGTATCTGTGATTTGACTTCAAAGGATCAACAGTTTTGGTCATTTGATGAATAACAGAAGAAATGTGGGTTCCAGGGACAAAGCCTACCAGCTGTAACTTCTTAACATCTCCACCAGATGGAGTCAAAGGGACACAACCTCCACCCTAACACGGTGACATCATCGTCCCTGCTGTGACTCACCCAGAATAAGAAGAGTGAGGCCGTTGAACAAGGCGCCGACGTAGGTCAGGATCCACATCAACACGGCGAACTAAACCAAAGAAGAAGAAGAGACTGAGTCGGTCAAATGTATTCACAGGAGTCAGAGAACAGTGGTTTAACACACTGAAGCTGGGTCAAAGGTTAAAAGGTGGACTCGTTCCATGTTCATGGGGGGTCACGGGGGTCAGCTGATTAACTCGGACCCTGACGGTGTTTCTGCAGCGCTGTGATCCAAGCAGACGCTTTCCACAGAAAAGCATGAGATCTCAGGCTGCAGGCTCATTAAAACACGTGTGACATTTAGTGACCTGCTACTGCGGTTGGAAATATTCAGGAAGTTGGAGTAGAGGCAGAATACCGGGGATATCCCAGAATGCACCATGCCTGCGAGACATTCCTGAGGCTTGAAGCGGCTCCTGACGGGATTAAAACTATCATTTTTTTTACCCTCTAAGGGAATCTCGGCGGCGTGTCTGCCCGCTGAGCTGCAGCTCTGTATTTGGACAGCAGACCAGAGGGGGGGTGGGGCTCAGCGAGGTGACGACAGCCCCCGACAGCTGCAGAGCCGCCTGAACGCTGACCTGCACCCACAGTAAGTCAATGCAGGTGCTGCTCATTAACACAGCCTGAAAAAGCACGAGCCCGTGTGTGCACGCCCACGCAGGTCCTGCAGGGGGAGCCGTGGGACACTGAATACACGGGCCTTCAAACTCACCTTGATGGAATCGACCAGGTCCTCGACCAGGAACAGGCGTCTCAGATCACCGATGGTCTTGTTGAGCTTGGCCAGAACCACGTCGCTGTACTTGTGGACCATGTCTTCAGACAGCGCCACCTCCTGGTCCAGATACTGCCTGCAGGGAACGACAGAGGGGCAGGTTAACACTAAACCTGCAGGGTGAATATGGCGCCCCAGAAGCTGCAGTTCCTCCAGCGTCCAGCAAAGGCAGCAGCGAGTCAGTCCCACACAGACTCGTCAGATAATTTCCCCCTTAATTAAAAAAAACATTTATGGCGGGAGAATGTTTTTATAACTCAACCCTGTAAACTTTATTAATGCTTAAAGTGTGCACTATTAGGGGCGTGGCTTGTTGACAGGTAGATGGCTTTAGCTCAGCTAATTGAGGGACTAAACTGGACCTCTGGACCGTGTTCGATCTCACTGTAATACACACGATCACATCATCAGCATATAATGACATCATTGGTCACTTTAACCATCGAGCGATAAAACCATTTTAGTGTCATTTACAATATATTTTCCTAGTTTTCTTCTACATCTACCATTAGTTTTCATTTTTATAGAAAAATATAATGTCCAAGTTCAACTTTGTATCAATAAAACCTCGACGCTCTTTGGTTTGCTCGTATTATTTTAATCAGGAAACTAAACCAACTGTCGACGCCAACACGCTGACCAGAAACAAACTAATGTTACGATAAATAACTCGACGTTCAACGTCTCCTGGAAGAGTCGGCGCCATCACTGCCGCTGTGGTGGTGAAACTGCAGATAAATACTGGCCGCTGTTTATCCTGAAGAAACCAAACATGCGTAACAGGAAGTGACCGTTGGCGGCTGATCCACGTTGTGTATGGTTACGTTTCCATGGTTACACCATCAGCTCTCTGGCTTTACACAACTTTTCAACCAAGGTCACAGCTTTGACAGTTAAAACGCCAACATTTCATTTAAATCTAATAAATCTACAACGTGAGCTACACGCTAATTCTTCAGTCTAGAAAGTCATGTTGTTAAGTCCAGACACATCTGCTGTGAATGTTCATCACGCTGATTTACTAAACATGGAGGGTCCGCTGCAGGCTTCATCACGTTTCCTCTGAGTAAAAGCAGACGTGACGTGACTGTTCATCGGCATTAAGCAGCCGCAGGTTTGCAGTGAGGAGGAGGAAACACGGTAAGAAGACTTTTTGTGTAGCGGTCAGAAAACAAGGCTAAGGGAACGAGAAGCTCAGCACGACCTCTGACCTTTCACTGCTGCGCTAAACCGGTGAAAAAGGAGAATATCTAATGTGAGGCCTGACATAACAGCAGCAGTGTGCCGGAGCTCCGGCTGATAATCAGGATTAATCAGGTCACTGATTTCTCTGACGGGATTGGCCGGGTTTAAGTTCCTGATGTAATGTGACGAGCGGCGACTCGCACAGCTTCCAAAGCCAAACTTTAACACTGCTTTTAATGTTTTACCTCATGTTGTCTCCACTCTGCACCGTCCAAGTTATTAAACTTGAATATATGAATGCTGAACCTTCGTCTCCTCCTCGCTCACAGCTGACGCCTCCTCCCGTTTCTCCTCCTGGTGGTTAAATCCCATCGGGAGGATTTTCCTGATATTTTAAAATGAACCTTTATTTCCTATTAAAGATCTGTTGCATCGTTTTGTCTCGTCGAGACGGATTTTATGGAAACTTTTCGAGCAGCTCAGAACACATTATTGGTTTTGACCTTTGACCCTAAAACCGAAGAGGCCAGAGCGTCTCCTGCATCTCTGGGAAAACCCTTTTCATAGTATTTGTCCTTCACACCCAAACTGTGTTGTACTTTAGGATTTCGGTGCCTTACATCTATGCAGAGCGGGAGCTACAGGGAGCTGCTGCAGCTCTCGAACCACCGTGTTAGCAAAGCATTTCCCCTCAGCTCCCATGGACACACACGAGTCTCACCGTCTGATACTTTTAGACATTTATCAAGAAAACGTGGAAGAATAAACTCCACTAATGTACAGCCGACTTTTCAGACGTGAACGTGTGATACCTCTGCAGACGGCGGTACTCACTTGAATGGGTGTCCCTCGTCTGACTTCTGGATGGCCTGCAGGATGCCTTTGTATATCCTGAAGCAGATGGTGACGGACAGCAGGGCCAGGCAGATGTAGGAGCACACGCTCACGATGCTGCACACCGTCAGGGAGAGAAGCAGCAGCAGGGCGGCGCCGAACACCACGCCCGTGGTCTTCACATCACGCCAGTAGAGGAGATCCACCACTGCAGCGGGAAGAGCGGGAAAACCCGTCATCAGGAGAAGAAACAGTTTGTGTAACTCATGACTACAGTGATGCTGTCCTGATGTCCCCGAGACGTCCTGCTCCAAAGGTCGATGTCCACATTAATCATGACCAGTTTTTATTATGATGACTTTACCAACATTATGAAGTTTTACCGGTGCAGCTTATTTAATATCACAGCGAGCTGCGTGTGACGCCCTGACACTAAATACAGCTCCAACACAAGCTTCCAGCAACGTGGCGTCACAAACACGAACAGATCAGAGAGCACGAGACCGCCAGCGGACGCGAGCGGGAGGAAACAGTCTGATTTTAAAGTGCCCGCAGGGCGGCTTCTGAACCCAGTCCTATTTTCTGCCCTGTCACATGGACGCAGCATGAGATCATCTTAGCGTGGAGCGTCCGGGGGTCAGAGGTCACTCTCTGTCGGCCTCATCCAGAGTTTAAAACCCTGCAGGGGGAGACTCAGCGCAGCCGCTGACTCAACTCCTCCTTTTCTGGCTCTCTGGAGCTTTGATTCACTTTTTACCTCCAAACAACATCAAGGATGACGGGAAGAGACGCATCATCGTCATCATCATCGTCATCGTCATCCAGCTCAGCGCTGAGGCTGGGGCCAGACGCCTGTTAATAACCAGCTCTGCGTTACGGCTGACACATGAAAATATACACGATGCTCATTTTCACCCATCTGTGGTAAAAACGAGGCAGATTTCAAACAGCGAGCACCTCAGAGCTGTGCGCTCCCTCTAAAGCTCCGCCTCCACGCTCCCGTGCCACACCGAGCTGACAGCACATCGACTTTGTGTGTAAATTAAATGTGACAGAAAGAAATCGCTCTCTTCAAAGCCACCAGACAAAAACGCTGATTGTGACCTCACACAAACTTTGTGTTAACTCGTCGGGCTGGTCGATATGAAAACGTCTGTCGCTTCATATCGTTTCATATTGTTTCGTGGATAAAATAAACTGTTTACGTCGACATGTTTTCCTGGTTTGATGCTCGCTGTAGCGGCGATATTCATTTATAAACTTCTCTCTCTCCCTTATATTTAAAATAATCACACTACGGACGGACGAGCGACTGTTTTTAGGCGTTGCCGTTAGCAACAATGACGGTAAAACCATCGCGTGGCTGCGCCGTCCGCTTGTTTATTTCCCACATAAGCCTTTCACAATAAAGCTGAAGATCCTGTTGAGACTTTTCAAAATAAAGTGAAATGATGACAAAATACATTTTTCTCAAACATCAAATTTCTGAATATGCACCAAACAAATGACCTCAAATAAAATCATGACGTAACTATAAAGGTGCTTACAGTCAGCACGTGGATGCAGGCACAGAGAACACCAGCATGGCCAGTGAAGGTGAGGCAGGACCAGGTAGCTCCAAACAGAAGGACCAGTCCAAACCTTCTTCCTAAACCAGGGGCTACCTCTGTAGCATGGACACGGTTTGGTCATGAAAAGTCTGACACGGACCAGAAAACTGTGCGATGCTAATGATGGTGCAAACCGGCCCCCACCTCAGACTCCAACACCACAAACCTCTTCAACCACCTACACAACAATCAGGTGAAAGAGTCCGGAGAGAGTTTACAGACGAGACGCAACAAAGAGCCGTCAGGTGCTCCAAATCAACCTTAGACTCAAACGTTAGAGCGGGCGTTTCCCCGCAGCACGCCGTGTGATAAAGACTCACAAAGACACAACTTATGTCTAAAAATATACAGTTTCATGCTTCAAAGCACTCGAGTCCAGGTACACGACGCCCAGCTGAAGGCGAGCTGCCCGAGAGTTTACAGGAAAAGCTCGATGTTGTGATATGTGTGGTTCTCGGGATGTGACAGTTTATCACACAGACT
>VOQK01041804.1:0-11694 GCA_015052645.1 Benitochromis conjunctus
CTGTCTAGGATTAACCTCAAGAGCACAACCTATTCTGACAAACAACAAGCATATAATATAATTTGACCCAAGTGGCTCAAATAGGACAGAATATGAACAACTGTCCAGATTGTATTGGAATTGCTCTCTCACCTCTATTGAAACACCACGACAGGTAAGAAGGGGCACAGGCAAAACATAAAATAAAGGAATGCGTTACATGGATTAAGGTAAAGTTTGGAATAAAAATGGCCACGTTTATGAGAACACTGATACAACAGCATATCTTGAGGAAACCTCTCATGCCTCTCATGTGAGCCATCCATTATAAGAGGAAGGTTAACAGATGTAAAATAACAGATATAATCAATTACACCATTCCGTTCTACCTAGTGTAAAACAGTGTATGCCACAGCGGCTGTGCTCATTAATGAGTGAATCCTTTGGGTGTGCAGGAGTGACTTCTAAATGAGCTCACTGTTAATTAATCTTAATCTTGATTAAAAGTGTTGTAATGCTGCATTACACGTCAGGGTGTAAATTGATGCATAATAGATTGATACATTATTAATCAAATCCAGTATCATGTGTCAAGTTTCAGTGAGAAATGGTTGTTGGCTTCTCTTCATAGTAAAGTCCAAAGTTGATATGATCTTTGAGATTAATGCTTTGAAGTATCCTTATGAAAATGTATGAACAAGCTGTTAGAAGTGAGTATTAACTCATCTCCAAGATAATATTAATAAGAAAAATTCCTCTTTTTCCATTTCAGCTTAATTCTTTTATTTTAATGAGTTTGAAACTTGAGTATTACAACTGATTTTACTTTTCACATTTCATCCAAAACCCAGTTCTTTTAACTGAACACAAATTACGGTTACAAAAGAAGCAAAACAAATTAAATGAGGTCAAGGTAAGATAAAATATAATAAAAGCGTGATCAAAAATGCTTTTTTGTTCTTGCTTACACATAATTTATTCATGTACAAAGTGCAATCATAAAGTCCTATGGTTCCAGAAATTCCACAATCAAAAGTCTAATAAATCTGAGCAATTTGGCAAGGGATCCAGTTTCAGTGTACTGCCTCTCAGTACGAGCTGCCTCTGCTGAACATGTTCCTTCCATTACCTCAGTGCTCCACTGTAAATCAATGGAAAACAAAATCAAAATGTGAGAAGTTTACGTTTTTACAAGTACTGAAATACAGTACCAGCTTGCTATTTAGGTACTTAACATGGCTGCTTTTAGAATACTTTGGTCAATTTATACTGCTCAAAAAAGTTAGAGGAACACTTTGCATGGCATACAGTTAATTAAACTTAGCCGAGGAGGTTGTTAATCAGTTTCAGCTGCTTTGCTGTTAATGAAATTGAAAATAATGAGATCAGGAGCACTAGGAAGACAACAAAGAGACAACAAAACCTCCTCAAACAGGAGTGGTTTCACAGGTTATAAGGCTACTGACATTGTTTTACTCATATTTTCTGAATGTTTTTTCACTAGTTTTGCATTTTGCTAGGGTCAGTGTAACTACTAGTAGCATGAGCAAATACCTGGACCCCACAGAGGTTTCATAGGTAGTCCCACTTCTCCAGGATTGTACATCATGCATACATGCATACATACATGTCATTATTGGAAGGTTTGCTGTGACTCCAAGCACAGTCTCAAGATCATGGGGGAGATTCTAGGAGGTAGGCAGTTGATCTAAGAGAGCTGGACAGGGGCATAGAAGGTCCTTAACCCATCAGCAGGACTGGCATCTGCTTTGAGCAAGGAGGAGCAGGATGAGCACTGCCAGAGCTCTACAAAATGATCGCCAGCACTCCACTGGTTTGAATGCCTCTGACCAAGAATCCGAAAAAGAATTAATGAGGGTGGGCTTGAGGGCATGACGTTTATCATTAGGAAGACATTAAAAAGTAAGTAAACTCATAGAAAACTCTAAAGAACATCTAGTCTTCTACAGGGAAAAATGCAGACATATGAAATGAATCTTAATTCTGCTAGTTGTACTCTCCTTTCTTTTATACAAGTTTTTGTTTTTGTTCTAAGGTTAATTCAGTTCAGGTGCAAGGGAGGTGAGGCAGGTTTGCAGTTGTTATCTGCTCGACATTTAAGAACCAGAAAGGAACAAATGGAATATAGAGAAAACACACATTGCTAGGAGCATGGTGGGCTGCTAGTGCAGTTTATTTGATTTACAGGGGATTTGGTGTAAATACAAATATCTAACTTGGTTTTAAAGCTATGTTAGACTTGATCAAAGTCAGCTTGGAGAGATCTAATATTTTCTATTTTCTTTCAAATGTTTGGTCATTGCATTTAGTTGTCATTTGTGAGTATAACATTTTAGACTGCTTTATGTGCTTTCATGACTAAACCATCTTTCTGAGCAGAACTCAATGCAGTGCTGCTAATTAAAATGCACTTGATTAATCAGCCATCAAGTGTGCCAGGCTTTGTTAAAGTCGAAGTTTTGGCAGTTTGCTGATCTGGAGCATTCAGGTGAGTATTAATGCAGTGGTGCAATTTTTCCAGGAGTGGATGTCCCTGCAAGTTTACCTCAATATTCAGAGAAATTTCTCAATATTCAGAGAAAAAGTCAGTTAGCATGTTCAATGTTTAAGTTCATGGCAAAACAATTAAAAGAAGACTGAATGAGCATGGCTTGTTTGGAAGGCTTACCACTAGTAGACCTCTTCTCTCTACAAAGAAAATGGCATCACACCTTAGGTTTGCAAAGTTGCACCTGAACAAAGCAATACAAGACTTCTGGAACAGTTTCATTTGTACAGGCAAAACCAAAGTGGGGTTGCTTTGGAGGGGTGATACTTTGGCCTTTGTTTGCAGTTACAGGACCCTGGCACCTTGCAGTGATTGAGTCACCATAAACTTCAAATGTGAGACCGCAGGAAACCTGTCCAAATCAAACACCTTGGTAACATCTCAAAAGAAAGGCTCACATTATTCTACAAAGTAGCGTACAAACACACTATCAAACAATGCAATGCAGCATGCTAACAAGAGATGCTAGCAAATTATACTAAAATACAAACATACAGGCAAAGGGATACAGTAAACGCAACAAAGGTGCCATTGCAATAGCCATAGGCCTGAAACAACAGCAGCTAACAATACCAACATTAGCATTCAGAAACAGGGCACAAAAGAATTAAAACAATTCAGTGCTCTAAATAACACACTATATATGAGCCACAAAAACAGAATAGCACTACTACAAAGTTCACAAGAACAATAATGACCAAAAACTACATTGATGATTAGTAAGTCTCACTTAAAGTTACAAGATTACACTAAAAACACTAAATCTCCAAAATTAAAAATTTAAACCTTAAGTAGTTCATCTTGTGTCACCACATTTTACTCTAAAACTGTGAAAAGTCTGGATAAAATGTACCCGTTTGATTTCAGTAGGATTTCTGGGAACACCACAGTTACCTCACAAAAATAACAAGGTGTTGCTGGTCTCACCAGCATTTGCCAACTTAACAGGGAAAAATTCCAAAAGTACCTTACCAAGCTCAAATGTATGGCCTAGCTTTACATTGCAGGACCTTATTATTATCACCTAATCATAGAAATATGGAAACAGCAAACTCCAGAATGAAACAGGACAGTGGTGATGAACAATCCTAGAGCAGAGAGCATATCTTGCTTTATTTTTCTTCTTACTCTAATGGAGTCCATACTTTACAAAATCTGTGTCATTATTGTAAATTTAATGCTATGAAAATTCTCAACGGCACCAAATTAATACAACAAAAAGAAGAGAAACAATAGGACACTCATTTTAGTATCTTTATTAAGTCTATTTATTAAACAGGCCAAGTTCAAGTGTGTGCTTTAATAGCCGATATGGCCTGGTGTTCTGTTTAGGCAGAAATACATATAGTCATTTTGGCTGTAAAATTCAATAAATAAAACTTTAATTTAAATTGTAACAAACTGAACAGTTTACAGAGAATCCCAGACTGCTGTTGTTAAATTATAGCAGAATTGTTTGCCTTGTGTTATCAGTATACATCAATTTATTTTAAGTGTTCTTTGCTGCCTGTTATAATGTGCAGAGTGTGAGGTGCTGCACAGCGATGCAGCATGATTCATTTTTGAAGAATGTAATTAATGGATTCAAATGCCTTTGTTTAGAGTTTGTGACATTAAACGGTTCTCGAATTTAAATTGATATGTGAGTGTGTCTTAGCTTTAGACTAGTCGGTCAGTCTAATTTTTTTTTTTATTGTTTAGTCAACTAAGAAATTAGTCACCAGGAACATCTCTAATTAACACATATTTTTCACTGCAATGAGAATTGTGACAAATAATTTTGACCTCATTATGGATCACAGTTAGTGTGATAATCATTTTAGCTATAATGGCCTTACTTAGAAATAATAATTATGTTTTCTGTTTTTAAAAATGGGGCAAGGCACACTTGGGAAAGAACAAGCAACTCTCATTGCATATCATACATCAACATGTTGGCAAATAGGATTACAGGATTACAAATGTGCACCTCTGCAGCTTTTCTTCAGCGTTCAACAGCTGAATTGATTCAACGAGGTGCTGGAAATATTTCTACCCTGCAATAGGTCACTTAATTTCTGCAGATGATTCAGCAGCACATTCATACTGAAGTAATCCAATAAAAGAAAAGACAGTTCACAGATTTATATCAAATGTGAGCACATGCATCTGGAGCATCATTATCTTGCTGGGAGATTTCCATTTAGACCCATTTGGACATGATACAAACTGCTTTACCAGAAAGCTCAAGTGTCACATTCCGGCATTATTTGCTTCATACTAGAGATCCTTTTATGTGCCACAAAGACATTTCCTATATCTCCTACATAGTATTGCACCACAGGATAACTGTAATAAGTAACTGTAAGTCTCCAAGCAACATGAAATTACAGTATGTCTGGTTCTTTCAGCTCAGAGCACATCATAATTAAGGCCAACCATTATACATCATAAAAAGACAGCATGCATCCCCTATACTTCAAGTATGATGAATTACATCCAAGTGTGCTTAGATCAGGGTCCAGTTATACAGTCTTGATGCATGCTCAATCATCCAGGTAAGTAAATCCCAAAAGATTGATTCTGTTCACCTGGACGTAGCGTTTTCAGTGGGAGAAACGTTTCGTCACTCATCCAGGTGATTTCTTCAGTCTCAGCTGACTGCAGGTTTCCAACCTTATAAACAGTTCATTTGCATAATGACTGAAACGAGCACCACTGAAGTAACAATGGAGTGGGAGGTCAGTTCCTTGACTATTAATATGCAAATTCTCATGACCATTGATAAACAACCACTGATCAAGGACCGCTGATCAAAGACCATTGATCAACGGCCATGAGTACCATTCACAGAGAGTTGGGGAATGGCTGCAATCACAGCATTGTAAGATGGTGAAAGATGTACCGTTAGGCCCCCTCCTTGATTCAGAGATGGTCTTTCCCTTTTCACGTAAATGGCCTCCTTGACTCCCCGATCTCAACTGTTCTGATACTCCTGACACATACGGGATCACTCCGGGTTTTTGCTTAGGTTTTCCAGCTTTGACAAATGTCCTGCTGGGCTGCTGTGTCTGTGGGGATGGTGTTGTGTGTTGTATGTTGTAGCGTCCTGATGACACCCAGTTTGTGCTCCAGTGGATGATAAGAGTCAAACCTTAAATACTGATCCGTATGCGTAGGTTTCACACATCAGCTTTTAGATGTCCCCCATTACTGATGGAAATCTCACAGTCTAAGAAGGCTAACCCGCCATGTTTCATATCCTCCCTGGTGAATTTGATGTGTTGGTCCACCGAGTTAATGTCATCCGTGATTTGTTTTAAGTCCTGAGATTTGATTTTCACTTTAGGTGTTATCCACATACCTGAACCAATGACTTGGTGGTGTTCCAGGGTGGGATAACAAAGCCCTCTTTTCCACTTCTTCCATGTACAAGTTGGCCACAACGGGTGAAACTGGGGAACCCATGGCACACCCATATTTCTGCCTGTAGTGCTGACCCTTGTATGTGAAATAGGTGGAATTAATACACAGTTCCCAAAGCAAACACAGTTGGCCAGTGCTGAGAGTAGTACTGTTGCTGAGGTTGGGGTCATCCTGTAGTCTCTTTCGAACTACCTCCAACGCTTCAGTGACTGGAACGCAAGTGAAGAGAGATGTAACATCGTATGAGACCACTGTTTCATCTGCCTCCATAATGACATGTTTTACCTTCTCAACTAAATCTAAGGTTTTTAGGACGTGGTGTTCAGAGCTGCCTACCAATGGTTTGAGGATCAAAGACAGAAACTTTGAGATAGAACTGAAGAAGCCACTTGGAGGAGTGATGACACATTTCTCCCTGATTAATTTTGATCGTAAGAAATTAATAATTTGACTAATATCTTTAATCATTTTTTAGATATTTGTGTTAAAAAATTATCTTAAACTTCAATGTGTGAAAAATGGCCTAAAATTGGTTGTTAGGCTGTTTTTTAAAATATACACTACCATTCAAAAGTTTATTTATTAAAAAAATTGCAGTTTAATTTATCATTGCACTCTAAATAAAAGTATAGTACAAAGAAGCAATTGGAGTTAAAAAAAAAGAAAAGAAATCATGAAATCGATTTTTAGACCAAAATGTTTTCTAATCTTTTGACTCATCAAAGTCAAACAAATGACCACTTCATACCTCATACCACCTTTGGCAGATATAACAGATGAACACACCTGTGGCATTCTTTCTACAACAGAAATCAAATGTTCTTCAGAAAGTTCTTCCCATATCTGTTGCAGAAGTTCCCATACATGTGTGCCACTCTTCTGTCCAGTTCATCCCAAACCAGCTCGATGGTTTTAAGTCTGCAGACTGTGCTGGCCACTCCATGTTTTCAAGCTTACCATCTTGTTCTATTTTCCTGAGGTAGTTCTGGCATAGCTTGGACTTATGTTTTGAGTCATTATCTTGCCATAGGATGAACCTCTGACCAACTAGGCACATAACAGAGGGTATTGCATGGCGCTGCTGAATGCTGTGGTAGCCGTTTTGGTTCAGGGTGCTTCTCACGCTGTACAAGTACTGACCCTGGATCCAGCAAAACATTCACAGACCATCACATTTCCTCCTCCAGATCCTGCGTGATGAACCGATGATTTCAAATTTTGATTTATTATTCCATAATACTTTCTCAGTCTCTAATAGTCCAGTGGTAGCACCAGCTTTCAAGTCTTGATCAACGCCCACTGCTGCAGAACAGCTTTAAATTGTTAACTAATTTTGTGTTCGCTGAAAAAGGCCTTTTTGTATAATTCTGAAATGCACATTATTTTTCAGTTTTGGGTAACCTTACTTTTTTTTTTTAACATCTTGCAGTTCACTACTTACCTTTGTACAATTTCAAGCTATTCATTGGAACTGAACGACTTGCATTGCAATAAATAACTAGGAAAATTGGGGTGTTCTAAAACTTTTGATTGGTAATGTATATTTTAACAGATATTTGATATAAGAAGCTACAATTTCACAGCACTAAATATATATGTTCAAACTTTGGACTACAAAAAGTTTTATGCAAATCAGAAATAATGGTCAAGGTATAATTTTGTGATTTGAGATGAAATGACTTGAGTATGAATGCAGAAATCTTATCAAAACAAGTTAAATTGTCCTCTTTTAACCCAAAACCAATTACTTATATAAGCAGTTTCTCTAACTCTGTCTCATGTTTGAAAAGGTTTTTCTTTTTTTTTCTTCCAAGAAGTTGATGAAGAATTCATGGCTTTTTCTCTAGATATCAAGTGAAATCATTATGCAACCTGAATTCTCAATGTGAATATCAGTGTCTGGGTCTTTTGTGTAATGGAATAGCAGTACCGGACTATAAAAAGGATAGCAGTTCTCTACACTTAACCAAACAGGTACTCAGAGAAATGGAAGATACAAGTATTCTGGGAAAATGTTTCAGTGGTTATTTTCGAATTTAAATCAACCTTCTTTTGACATAGAGGTTCATACAAGTTATAATTAGCCCCTGATAGTTATTAACAAGCAGACCTGAGCTTTGTCAGCTGAAAACATACATCAACTGTATGTAAAAGAAAACCATATTGGTATTGGGTATTTTGGCCTTTGTAATTGTGTTTTTGTAAATGGATGGACTAAATTTGCATGCATAGTACAGCTAGGCTGTAACTTATAACTCATAATCATTTGTATTTGGTCATGAGCATTGTTTCCTAACAAAGTAATCCTGTTACTTTACTGATTACTTATTTTCAAAAGTAACTAGTTACTTAAAAAAAAAAAACATGATACACAACCTGAATACGTAATAAAGCAATAGACCTTTCATCTTAACAGTCAGCAGGCCTGGGTAACACAGATTTACATCTATGATGGGGAAAAAGAATGCAGTCTATGAGGTAAGGAATACAGTATCTTATCTGTCTATCTATCGATCTAGTGATATATGTGCTAGTAAAAGAGGACATGTAACACTAAACATATAAAGGCTAATTTATATTATGCAGCCCTGCTTACAAAAACTGACATAGATGTAACACCGTCTGTGAAGCTGCATTAAGAAATAAGTGCCTAAAATGTACGTTTTAAGAACGTGTTGCGCCATCTCCAGTCGGTGTGGAACATTGCGTCATGTGGTTGGTTACGGCAAATAGACTTACATTACTTTATGTTAGCTAACTAGTGACAGAATCGATAACCTTAAAAATAAGGACATTTAAACTAAACATCAGTTTAAGAGGATTTTATTTTTTATTTTTTACCATTATATACCAATCACCTGCCCTACTCCTATTGCAGTTTTAATGTCATTTTGAATTATGGATCATTAATACTAAAAAAAATCATTTGAACACCTCACATTTTGTAAACTTCTGAAGCATTGCAGTATCAGCTCCATTATTATTTATTACATTTTTTTTTTATTGCAAGTATTGTATAGTATCAGTATACGGTAAATGATTATATCAGTTTGTTTTTCTTCTGTGAATGCCATTTGCTTCCATATTATGGAAGTGAATTGAATGCAAGTCACTTAATGATCACATGGAATGGCTAGACTAACACCAATTTTCAGCTTCCAAAAGGTGTTATGAATGAGCACATAGTGAAATGTCTTTGGACATAAATATACATCTGCAATCAATCATTGCAATGAAATGTGTGAAGGAAATTGTAAACAAACAAACAACATGTAGAGACATTACTTCTCTGTCAAACACACACAGATAGATATGTGTGGTTCTAGGATTAAACAGGACCAGTTCTTCCTGTAAAGGTAGCTGACATGAAAGCATTTGTTTAGTTGTTACACTTGTTTTATGTTTTGTTTTATTTCCCTTTTTTATGCACCTTCTGTGTCAAATCTGTCTCTAGCTCACCCCTTTTGTCTTTGTGAGTTTATTCTGCAGACAGTAAAAAAGACGGCTGTAAATACGATGATGTCACCCACTGGATTTAAACCCTGCATCTGAATATTTGACATCAGTGTTTTGGTCATGGCTATGGCAGTTTTCTAGAGTTAGAAAATAACTTGAAATGGTAGACCGCTAATGTTCTGTCTTGAGTTTTCTGCCCCCTACTGGGCCTTGTAAATTGTTGTTAATGTGATATGCACTTTGACCCAGAACAGAAAGTTGGCCATGTTAGTTGGGTTAGACAGGTTTACATGTGCTGAGGGGTGCCTGTAATTATCTGCTGCAATCCTCTTTCTTGTTTATGGCTTCAAAAGCATCGTCTGTGAGTATTTGTTGACGTAAGAGTATAGAGCCATGTTCCTGTTCCTAAGAAACAACAGCCCGCCTGCCACAATGATTACCACCCAGTAGCACAGACTTCAATAAATGGACTGATTCTTATATAGCGCTTTTCTACTCTCCCGGAGTACTCAAAGCGCTCTATACAACATGCCTCATTCACCCAATCACACAAGCACTTTGTTCTATACTTTAGTGCTTTCAACTGACATTCACACACATTCACACTCCGATGGATGCATCGGAGAGCAACTTGGGGTTAGTATCTTGCCCAAGGATATTTGGCATGCAGACTAGGGGAGCCAGGGATCGAACCACTAACTTTCCAATTAGTAGCTGACCTGCTCTACCACCTGAGCTACAAATAAGTAGTCTAATATCTAGCAGGATCACTAATTATATTGTTACATGATTAATTTATTAATTGGGAAATGTGTTTTTGTTAACATATGGTTAACAAAAAGGCACAAGATAAAGGAACATCTGTAAATATTTTGTGCATGATCGTTTGCTATGTAATCTCTGTTTTGGCAGGGCAGGAGAAAAACGAATTTAAATGACAGGATCTGAGGCATAAATCAACTCTTCACTTTACATTGGGTCAAATTCAAATCCTATTCGTCACATACACAATCATTCGCAGTGAAATGCATGTGTCCGAGCAGACATGCTGCAGATGTGGCCGCGCCATCTCAGGGCTTGGTTTAGCATGAGGGGGTCTAGCCAGGACCCTTACTGGATACCACCCCCAGGTGGGAATCAAACGTGCGACTCCCGCTCCAAAAGTGTCTTACCACTATGCGATCCAGATGCCGGTGTAGAGTGTAGTAATTTCTCCCATTTATGTCAGGAATGAACAGAAGAGCATTTTAATACACACATATTTAATTAAAAGTATTCAGATCACACAGCATGAGACTAAAAAGTTTTACACAAATGCATTGTATTTGCTTTATTAATCCTAAGGATGTGTTTAAAACCTGATCAGTGTCTACCTTGGACACACACACCAATACAAGATCCCACAAAATATACTTTGTCAGCACAAAAACCAAACCATTAAGTCAAAAAGAAAAAATAACTGCATACTTTTTTTTTAATCCGAGTAAATTAGGTAAATTCACAAGACACCAAAAACCCAACTGTACTCCAAACTATGCAAAGACCTGACCTGAAGGTGACATAGCAGAACTATATCAGTTGTGTTGGGGAGATAGATAGATGTCACTCTTGGGAACACTGATAAAGATTCTATAAATCATCTTGACCTAACCTTAACTAGTTCACTGGTTAAAGCTAAACCAATACGATAATGGATGAAAGCATTGGTGAAAAGCTCAAACATAAATGTTATATTACAGCCACTTTCATAATGATTTACTGCATGTGTGCCTTCAGATGGCATTTTAAATCAGCCTTTTGCCAGATTCACAGAACACTGATGTATTGACTTTTCAGTGTATACTAAAATATACTGTATTGCTTTGAAGTGTATTGTAGTGACTTAGATGATTATAAGATTAGGATTGTTATTCTATCTGCAGTGTGGCTCTATTCGGGGAGAGCAGTGGCAAAAACCTTCACAAAATAGAGCAGTCATAAAAAATGTGACACTGATGAGTTAAGAAACAGCATGAGAAACATAACATGGAGTATCTGGGCTGGAAGTGGGTTGTAAAGTACCGTATATCTTCCATTAGTAGCCTGTCTCTTTTAAACGCCGGTTTCTAATAAACGCCAGTTTGAAAACATGTCACGACAAATAGGTGCCGGTAGTAGCCGGGCGACCTTCGACCCGGAAGTCCCTCCGCGCTGTCTTCTTCTTCTTTTTAAATTTTATTGGCGGTTGGCAAACAACTGAATGGTGCATTACCCCCCCCAACTGGTATGGAGGTGTGACTGGAACG
>VOQK01041813.1:0-14705 GCA_015052645.1 Benitochromis conjunctus
AGAGAAACGACAGTCCATGATTGCTTTAAGGACTGAAGGTCAGTCGATCTGGAAAATTGCTAAAACTTTGAACGTGTCCCCAAATGCAGTCGCAAAAACCATCAAAGCGCTACGATGAAACTGGCTCACATGAGGGCCAAAGGAAGACCAAGAGTCACCTCTGCTGCTGAGGATAAATCCATCCGAGTCAACAGCCTCAGAAATCACAAGTTAGCACCTGAGATTAGAGCCCAGGTAAATGTCACACAGAGTTCCAGTAGCAGACACATCTCTACATCAACTGTTCATAGGAGAGTGTGAATCAGGCCTTTATGATCAAATAGCTGCTAAGAAACCACAACTAAGGGAAAGCAACAAACAGAAGAGATTTGTTTGGGCCAAGAAACACAATGAATGGACAATATACCAGTGAAATCTGTGCTGTGGTCTAATGAGTCCAAGTTTGAGATCGCTGTGTCTTTGTGTGATGCAGGAAAGGTGAGCGGATGGTCTCTACATGCATGTTTCCCATCGTGAAGCATGGAGGAGGTGTGATGGTGTGGAGGTGCTTTGCTGGTGACACTGTTGGGGATTTATTCAAAATTGAAGGCACACTGAACCAGCATGGCTACCACAGCGTCCTGTAGCGACATGCCACCCCATCTGGTTTGCGTTTAGCTGGACCATCATTTATTTTTCAGCAGGACAAAGACCACAAACACACCTTCAGGCTGTCTAAGGGCTATTTGACCAAGAAGGAGAGTGATGGAGTGCTGCGCCTGGTGGCCTGGCCTCCACAGTCACCAGACCTAAAGATGGTTTGGGACAAGATGGAGTGCAGAGTGAAGGCAAAAGGGCCAACAAGTGCTCAGCACCTCTGGGAACTCCTTCAAGACTGTTGGAAAACCATTAGTAAATCTATAGCAGAAAACTAGCATTTTATGTGCAAAATCAGTTTCTACATTATCAAAACTGTATTCATGAAAACTAAAATAATGTGTGTACTATTTTTGCCTAGAAGCTGGTGTAAATAACTATTTAGCACAAATTCACACATACTCAATGAGGACTATCTTGCAAGCACTACACTTGTCCAGTGAATTACAGTAATTCCCATATATCCTATAATATAAGGATTCTTTTAGGCATTGTACAGTGAAATTGGAGATTTATTGGGATTAATAGGACGTTCTCTCCTAGACTGGCTCTGATTGACTCTTATCACTCCCTTTTTTTAGAATATGGTCAAAAACATTTTTTTTTATTGAAAAAAAGTATTCCATCATGCTGCCTGTACTGCATGAAAACCCAAATTTTCAGCCCTGATTTCCAGCAGTTATACATGGTTTATGGGCTGTGAAGCCAAGAGAAAGCTGCTTTCTTTTCCATGAAGAAGAAAAAAGGTAGTCAGCTCTTTTACATCGCATCATGAAATACTGCACACTTCTGCGCTGAAGTGATTTATGTTCATTTGTAAAGTTTTAAAGAATTTCTACAGCTTTTACAAATCACATGTAGCCTTGAATTACTGGGGGGGACTCCTTTTCTTCATTCTTCTTCACTCCCTGCCAACTGATATAAAAGATGCCAGATTAACACACTGGCATGCATAGATTGGTGAGGTTGGTACACACAAAATATCTACTATTGTGTGTGTGTCTGTGTGCGTGTGTGTGTGTGTGTGTGCCTCACGATAATTGCCCGGATTTATGGGTGACAGGAACAGTCTACTGTGTCATTTGGATTTTCAGGGACAGGGGTTCACTTACCGGTGAATGTGGCAGACAAAGAACCCTGTAAGAAGACACACACACACACACACACACAAGCTGCGTAGGAGTTTCTCGGCTTAGTGTTTGCACGTTTCAGCGATATCTTGTGTATTGAATGTGTGGGATGGAGGAGTGCTGCTTGTAAGAAGACAGATGCTGAAGCTCATAGTGACACACAATCACATACACAAAACAAGCCCACACACAATTCAGAAAAAAGGCAAACGCTGCAATGAAGCTGATCTGCTCGTCGTTACCGACTGTCCCACAGATGAACTCCTGCTACTGAGATTCACACTAAACCGAGGGGAGCCTGATCAAATACTCCAATTCCCTACTGTTACCCCCTACCCCCCTCGCCTTTCTACACAGACACACACATGCAGCAGACACAAAAACAGAGTACGAGGATGTTGGTTGAATACTAATGTTGGACCTATTTACATTTCAAGCCGTACGACTGTCAGCACATCTCTGTTTCAGGGAGAGAGTGGGGAATTGTCAAGAACACACAGTTCTCGACTGGCTCTTAGTTTTACTCCAACCTTTAAACCCACAACATAATACTGGGATACTCTCGAATCAAGGGCTGATAATGAAACTGTTTTCATCGTTCATTTTGTGTACAAATCTAGTGTTTACACCTGTTTTTGTCTTCTGAGAAAACAGCCCAAGTTTAAGATGTGATGTCTTTCACTCTCACTTGCGCACTCTCTCACTCTGTTTTCGTTCTGTTTATCTGCATCACTTCGCACTGACCCACTGAAAGCAGTCAAATGTTGCCATGTGAATGGCGGTCCTTTTCAAAGTCTAGACCTATTCAGATTTTCTCATTAGGCGGCCTTTTGCCCCGTAAGAAAAGCTCAATCGGTGCTGTGCTCAGAGGTTTTGCTGAAAATGGTAAGAACTGAGTTTAGGCAGGAAGCAAATATTTGCTGAATAGATGCTTCCTTTGCAGAAATCATTCCAAACTCCCAACAGCATCAAGACCAGCATCGGTTGGTCAAAATGAAGCTAGATTGAAATGTTAAAGGAAGACCTGGGTGACCCAAATAAGATGGGTCCCCAAAAGTTATAGATGACTAGAATACATATGGGGTATGATCAAAATGCTATGGGAATGGAACCTGGGGTCATATTTCTGAATTGCTCTCTGGAAGTCTCTTTCTGGCAACATCTATTCCACTTTCTTCAAGTTTTACCTCAAACTGTACCTCAAACTTTTGCAGAGGTCAAGCATCCACTTCTGTTTGAAAATCATTTCATGTTAAGAATCATTGCCATTGATGAGAGCCGGGTCTCCTGCTACAACCAAGTGGTTTTCATCAGTTTCCACTCAAAGAGTGCAAAGTTTCCTAAACCAAAGTTGCACAGCCAGTCTGGAGCCATGAGTTCTACCATAATGTGCGGAGGAATTTGAGGAGGCTGAGGGATTGCAATCAACAGAAACCTACTCAGCTATGGTATGTGCCAACTACCACAGACAACACATGAGTTTTTTAGCCACACCAATCTTTGCTTGCCCTTAGTCCTGTTTGCTAGACTTACTTCTCCACTTCCTGAAAATAGAAATGAAGGATCACCATTTTCACAAACAGGATGAGGCCATTGAACAATATAAACCTATAGGCTACAGCCCTACACACCAACACAAATCCCTATCCTAATGAGGTCACACATGATCCTTCCTTTAGTATTTAGGTATGACCACAAAACTGACAACACAATGTAAAGAGGAAAAATGGCACAAAGAGACTTTAAAGCTGACGCCTGACTGGTCATCAGTTTACTACCTGTTGAAGTTCAGGGTCTGGCTACTGAGCTGTGGTTTGCCTGCACTAAGCTTTAACATCACTCTGGGTTCTTGGCTAACTTAGCATTAGCATGCTGTCTGTGCAGATGCTTGCAAAGAACCAAAGTTGGGTTAGCAGGAAAATCCGGTTGCTTCTGTTCTGTTCACTAGTTCACTTCTCAATTCTATCCCTACTTCCCACTGGCAGCAGTCTCCCAGCAACACAATGCACTCAGCCACTCTGTAAAAACTGCTCATACAAATTCAAGGAACACGAGAGAGGTTTTGACCAAAACTCCTAATTCCCTAGATACCAATTCAAATAAGCCTTCATGGTAACCCCCTGATGCCAAAAACCACAGAATGGCCACAGAGGTCCCATGTCCATGCCTATAAAATGAGCCATTGATCAAATAAACACTTGTTTAAATAAAAAAAAGAAAGGAAAAATTTAAAATATTTGCAAATCTGTAAAAATCTATATTAAATATAGATATAATATATTATATATAAATCTATATTCCTTAATGTTATTAAGGCAGAGCATTGAAACAATTAACAGGAGAATCGTTGTGCATCTTGGTCACCTACTCAGTGGAGAATATCATCTAGAGGCACCAAACTTGATGTCCTACCAAAGTTTATTAGATTCATGGTACACAGTGTGACTTGCAGTGAACTTGTAAGACTACTAAAATTGGTGTTCGTATCAAACAATGGAGACGATGGCTCATTCTCAGAAACTTTATTTTCAGCAAAACTGCTGACGTCTCACACGTCTTCTCGCCTTTCTACACTGTCACACAGTGGCACCTCTGGCCTGTAAGAGTAATAGCAAGAAGAACATAAACGTTCAAAGCTTCATTTCACCCAAAAAAGCAATTCTCAGCCAAGTGCAAGTATCAATTAAACATTAAACAACATGTTTACTTTTAAAGGCACATAAGTAATACTTCAGTCAAGTTTTATTTTTCTGGCAACTTAAAGGACTGTAAGGACAAAATAAAGCATTGTGTCTCTGATGAAAAATGTGGATAAAAAGGGCAAACTTAATTTTATCCTCATTTTAGTCTGGACCAGAATTTCAATAACTATATCAGGTTTACCTTTTTTTCTTTTTTTTAAACACAAAGCACTATGGCAGAAGTCATAACTGAAATTAAGCCTGCGTACTTTAAATCAAACTCACATTTTTGTTTCACAAACACTCTCTTTGTCAGATTAGCATGACAGTTCCTGCCACAGTTAGACGTTTAACTGTAGCCCCGGACCTATTGGTCATGTCGGGGGCTGTCTTTCCCTTTGCAGGGTTGAACGTGCGACTGTCTGTGTTTGCCTCACATTTTCCCTCGCTGTATCAGCTCTTGGTGCTTCTTTTGAGCTCTCTTGCCATAGTGCAACACATGTTGCGCTCCATCCCTTCCCATCACTGAGAATAAAATACCTCTGACCAGTTTGCTGCTGTGCCAACAACGGATTGCTGTACTGTGTCTCTCCTTTTCCCACGTGGAAAGATTTGCATACTCTAACTGACCCACCAACAGTCACTTTAGTAGGTTTAGCACCTCTCTTTTTGTTTGAGTAGAGTGCACTTTTGTCCTGTGTCTGTGCCACTTTAACTCTGATGTGGTAATACTGTCCATCTGTCGGCGGAGGCAGGATGTCCAATTTAGTCCGCATTGGCCTCCCTCTGAGGAGATGGAAAGGGGACCCAACAGTTGTAGGGGTAGCCCAATGACTGTGAAGAGGTTCTGCAACCACAGTTTTCCAGGGTCGTTGAGTAGCTTGTGCTGTCTGAATAGAGTCCCTCAGTACTCTGTTAAAGTGCTCCATACCTCTGTTCACCCGAGGATGTGATCTGCTTGTCCTGATATGGTTAATGCCACACTCATTAACCATATCAGGAAAATCAGCAAAAACAGAAGTTAGGAATGCAATCACAGTTACAGTTGTGGCATTTGGGGTGAATGCAACTTCAGGCCACTTACTAAAATAGTCAATAAGGGTGATAGCAGTCCTACAGTCATAGGTCCCATGTTCAAATGGATCAACAATGTTGACAGCAACATGTTGGAATGGACCTTCTGGAAACTTGATGGGTTATAATGGGGCAGGAGAAACAGTAGTTGTTTTATCACAAGCCTGGCAGGTTGTGCATGCTGAAAGAATTTCGGTGGACAAACTCATCCATGTGTGGCCACCTGTACAGTTTTCTAAGGCGTTGTTTGATGCGAACCATGCCTTGATGTCCCATGTGGGCCAGGTGCATTTAAGATTTTATTAGGGTTACTCATTTTATAATTTATTTCTTTGTAGATCATCAACTTAAAATATATATTAGAACTCAATAAATAAATGGTACAACAAGCAACACAATAGCCAACACATCTAAATTATTTTATTATTGTAGAATAAGAACTGCCCAGTCTGCCTCAGTGTCATCTGGACTGTCCACACTGCCCCTGTCATGGTCCTGGGTCGGTGACCCAGTGTTTTGAGTTTTGTACTTTTATTTTTGATTTCATCCTGGTTAATGACTGCTAGGGTTTATTCCTGTTTTGTATGTCTAGATCTCTAGTTCTTCTTCGTTCTGTGATTTCTAGTTCTTAGGTTTTGTTCCTGTGCCCCTCATGTGCAGTGTAGGTTTGGTTCTGTCTTCATGTTTATTTTCTTGTTCAGTCGTGTCTCATGTCACAGCTGTGGTTCCTGTCCTCCGTGTTCTTTCTGTTCAGTGTCAAGTCTGTGCCTCTGTGCCTGTCGTGTGTTTCCTGTTTTATTCTGATAGTCCCTATCCTGTGTGCAGTGTGTGTGGTTATTGCTTCCCCTTAGTGTCATTAGCTCTGATTACTCCCAGCTGTGCTCTCCTCCTGTGTCTCATTCCCTGATTACTTCGGTGTGTATTTAAGCTCTGTGTTTCCCTTGCTCTGTGTTGTGTTGTTAACCTTCACACGCTCATCATGCTGTGTTTTTCCCTGCATGTTCCTGGTTTGTTTTCTAGATTCAAGTGTCCAGTTTAGTTTCTAGTTTTCATGTTTGAGGTTTTGGTTTGGTTTTGGTGAAGTTTATTTTATGGAAAGTCTCCCAGCAATAAATAGTGCCACTTTAAGTTTCCTTCTATCTCATGAGTGCTGCAATTGGGTCCTACATCCTGCCTGCCACACAGCACACGGTGACAGCTCCACTACAGTTCACAGACTTTTATCTCGGCAGCTCTCTGATTCGGCTGGTCTTCCCTGCAGTCAGTCATCACCTGACTGCTACCTACCCTCTTAATTACTATAGCAGCAGTAATGGTTTACTTTTATTTTCACAGGTCTGCAAATAGTCCTTTTTTTATGTGACTGTAAGCCTGCTTCTACTTAGCTTAATGGAAATAGTCTTGGACCTACAGCAGCATAATCACTCAGTTTTACATTTGTAAATTTGTCTAAAGCCTCGAGGAGGTCACTGATTTTGAATGTCAATGTACCTGATGGACATTAACAAAAATTACCAATTTTATGGAAATCTATGAGAAAATAATCCTACTGTTGATTAATGACCTCAGTTAATACTTTCTTCTTTTTTTTTTTATTGGTTCATGTTGTTCTTTTTGTAAATCTAGTGTCCTATGGATAACAAGGTAGGTTTACCTTGTTTGTCTCAGTTCTCAGTTCTTCCTCTCACTTACTACATCCATTTTATCTATACATTTTCCTGTATCAGCCCAATACTAGTCTAACCTGAAAGACACAAGGTTGAAATTGGTCATAAATAAATGATATCTAATTCGCTTTATGAAATTGGACACTTTTGTCTACATTTCTGATGTCTCAAAGACTTTAGATTTGCTTATTTTCTTGTTGTTACCTAAAAGCTGCTTCATTTTGGTTGTTTATTGATTAGCCTGGAATGCTAGTTACTAGCTAAGGTATTGACTGGTTCTTATAAAGCGCTTTTCTACTCTACCAAACAACTCAAAAAGAATCCCACAATTTTGTTGTACATGTACAATGACAATGAAGGACTATTTTGTTTATACAACATACATTCACCCATTCTCACAAGCACTTTTTTTCTATGCTTAAGTGCATTCTATGTATATATAATCCTTTGGATACATCGGTTAGTATCTTGCTCAAGGACATTTGGTATTCAGACTGGAGCAGCCAGGGATCAAACTATGAACCTTCTGATTAGTAGATGCTTGACCTGCTCTATCTCCTGAGCTAAAGCCACCCCATCTATGTACTGGACTCCTGTAGCACAGGTGTGCTTTTATCTGGCAACATAGTGAACAGATTGCTTACCCAGTCATGTCAATTACATGGCTTTTTCAAATAGCACAGTTTGTTGATTGCTAAGGCCTATTTTAACTAGATGCTAGCATCTTCTTAAACACAATTTGTGCACGGTATCTTGTATTCCCTTGGCTTGCTACCTGCTTGTTGGGGGGTTTAGCAGTCAACAAGAGGGTTGCTTCCTATTATGTTCAGGTCAACCCATATCTGACTGTTGTTTTCGCTTAAGTGCCAAAGGACAGTCCAGAGCACCCAGCCTTATTGGAATCACTGGGTGGTGTGCTCCATCTGGTGACACCACTGGGAGACCACTGGGGGATTTCAGTCATCACATGGTCAATGACAACAAGACCTGGAGGGCTGTAATTAGGATGAACAGCCTGCCTGATCTGAAACTCATGTGATGTTCTGTTATTTTCCCTTTTGTGCTAAAGGGAAAACTCAGGTGTGGGAGGAGGTCAGTGATGCCATGGAAAAGGACTTTTTTTTTGCCTTAAAGCAATTCTGGCAAACTGTCAGCTGACTCAGGAAGGTAACCCACATGGTGTACAGTGAGGGTGGGGTGCAGCTGACTTCAGCTGAGGACAAAGTCTAGTGACGAAAGAAATACTTCGAGGACCTACTTAATCCCACTGATGTGTCTTTTGTAGAGGAATTGGCTCATGAGAGTCACGAGATGCCAATTACTAAGGGTGAGGTCACTGAGGCAGGTAAACAGCTTCTTGGTGGCGGGGTCTCTGGTGTGGATGAGGTTTGCCCTAAGTTCCTAAATGCCCTGTGTAGGACTGACTTGCACGGGTTGACATGCCTCAACAAAATTGGTTGGCGATCTGAGGTGGCGCCTCTGAACTGGTAGACTGGGGTGATGGTTCCCATGTTTAAACATGAAGACCAGAGGGTGTGCTCCAGCTACTCAGCCTCCCTGGGAAGGTCTATGCCAGGGTCCTTAAGAGGAGAGTTAGTTGTTACTCAAACCTTGGATGCAGGAGGAACAATGCGGTTTTCATCCTGGTCATGGAACGCTGGACCAGCTGCTTATCCTCTTGAGGATATTTAATGGTGCGTGGGCATTTTCCCAACCAGTGTGCATGTGTTTTATGGGCTGGGAGAAAGCATTCGATCGTGTCCCTGGGTGTATACTATAGGAGGTGAATCATGAGTATGGGGTGTCTGGCACGTTGCTACAGTCCATTCGACCACTGTATAACTGTTGCAGGAGCTTGGTCCACATTCCCAGTAATAAGTCAGACTCGTTCCTAGTGCGAGTTGGATTCTGGCAGGGTTTCCCTTATTCATCAACTCAGTTTATAGTTTTTAAAGACATCATTTCTAGGCATAGCCAGGTGGCGGAAGGCTTCCACTTTGGTGGCCTCAGAATCTCATCTCTACTTTTTGCAGGTGATGTGGTTCTGTTGGCTTCATCAGGTCGTGGCTTCCAGCTCATACTGGCAGTCGAGTGTGAAGCTGTGGGATTGAGAGTCAGCATCCCCAACTTTGAGACCATGGTAATTAGCGGCAAAAGGGTGGAGTGTCTACTCCAGGTCAGTGATGATTTGTTGCCCCAAGTGAAGGAGTTGAAGTATCTTGGGGTCTTGGTGAACGAAGAATGAACTGGGATTGACAGACGTATTTGGGCTGCGGCTGCAGTGATGTGGATGGTGCATCAGTGTGTAGTGGTAACTGAGCATGAATGCAAAGCTCTCAATTTACCTGTTATGTTAGGTGGAGTTACCTGTAAATCTACATCCCTAACCTCACCTATGGTCACAAACTCTGTGTAGTGACTAAAAGAATGAGATTCCAGGAACAAGCATCAGAAATTAGCTGACCTCTACCTTAAAGATAGGGTAAGGAGTTCATTCATCTGAGAGTGTCTCAGAGTAGAGCCGCTACTACCCAAAATCAAAAGAAGTCAGTTGAGGTGGTTTGGCTCCTAAGTAAGGTGTTTCAAGCATGTCCCACCAGAAGGGGACCCTGAGGCAGACCCTCGCCCCTGGAGAGATTACTTCTCTCAGCTGGCCTGGGAACGCCTCGGTGTTCCCCTAGATAAGCCAGAGGAGATGGCTGAGAAGAGGGCAGTCTGGGAATCTTTGCTTATGCTGCTGCCCCCTCAAGCCAGTCCTAGGTAAGTGGAAGAGGATGGATGGATGGATGGATGGATGGGCCAAATAAAAATAACCACAAAACACCAAAAAAGGTACTAGATACACCTGGTTATGCACGCGATGGCCCTCCTGCCTTGTGTAGGCTTGCTGTGTTTTTCCCCCATTTGGTCCCCCTGTGCTGCGTTGCAGGTTATTGGTAGGTGGAGTTAATCAGCGCTGCTAATTGGAGCACCTGGTCCATGCCTGCAGCATTTAAAAGCTGGCTGTCTGAGCTTGTTCTTTCTTTCTCTCTCTGGCTGTGTCTCAATTCCTAGGACGCATCCCTCGTGGGCCGTAGCCGAGGCGGCGTACATCGGTCAGGTCCTCCGAAGGCCGAGAAGGCCGGAAGTGAGGCTTTGATTTAAAGGCTTGTGAAATGGGACGGTCTAGCCTTCAGATTTGCATCACCATCTGTTCCCGCCCTTACCACTTCTCTCCGCCCTTACCGCTCCCACCTCCTCGGTTTTACCGTCTCCGTTGCTGCCGCCAGTGGTGGAAACTAGAATTGGCTGGGCCACGCTATAAATTCTGGGATATGGTGGGCCATGTAGAATACACCAGACCCATCCTACAAATTCGGGGAAATGTAGGCCGCATTTGTCGGCCACATTTGAAGGAGTCTACGAATTGGGACAGCCTACGTCGCGTCGCTGTGACATAATCGGCCTACAAATGTGGCCCACGAGGGATGCGTCCTAGGAATTCAGACACAGCCTCTGTCTCCCTCTCTTACCAGCCATTCATCCAACACTACGTTTCTTGTTTGGTTGACTTTGGCATTGCTACTTTAGGTTTCACACTTTGCAGCACCACCAATTAACAGACAAACACTCATTCAACCGCTGTAATGCCAGGAACCTTTAAACACATTTCATAACATAAATTATGGTTTTTGGCTTGTTCTTTTTTTTCTTTCTCTTTTTTTTTCAATTTAAATCTTTATTTATTTTTCACATTTAACAAACTAAATATCACATACAACAAAACCAAAAAAACAAAACAAACAAAAAAAACCCAACAACAACAACAATAATAAAAATACATTTTTAAAAAAATTTAAAAAGGGGAGGGGGGGACAGCTTCCAATCCCATGGTTAAATCACATTTGCATTGGAGTCCATAATAAGAGGTTTTTCCTTTTTTTTTCCCTCTTTTATTTTCCACTTCATATTCTTAAGCTATTCTCTTACTTCCGTTATTGGGTGTCTAAACAAATATACAACACATCGAGTATAACATTTAACCAAAAATGGTTACATTGCCAAACTAAAATCCATCAATTTCAGCCAAAAACACGTCCCCACGATTTGTCAAAATCCTCCACATCATCATTAATCCTGGCCAAAACTTTTTCACATGACACCATTTTCATCATATTTTCTTCCCACCTATTATATTCTGGAGGAGATGGTTCCTTCCACACACTGAGAATCACTCGGGCCACTGCAATCACCCCCACCTTTATAACCACAAAATCATATTTTGTAACCCCTTTTTCCCTCTTTTTTTTTTACAGCTGGCATGTAATTTTTCATGAACAGTTGGACAATGTGCCGTCTGAGCCCTCACAGTTCATCCTGTGTAATGGAGGGATCTGCCTTATTAAATGGATGTATATGTTCTTCTTAAACAGAGAATGAGAAGATGTAGAGGTCAGTGAGCAATTTGACTTTTAAAGTTTAGCAACATTTTGATGGTGTTTTTCCACAATTTCGGGGTGGGGGTCTAAAAATGTTTCGATAGACTAAGGCACCCTTGCCCATAGATACTGCTGGCCTGGGTAATTGGTTGATTAGTCTTAGAGACTTATCTAGCCTCTGTGTCAGTGTATAACTGTTGGTTACTCATTTTGCACCAGCAGCTAATTCAGTCACTGGCTTTAACACAGACATCCAGGCCTGACTGGCATCTCATCAAAACTGACACAATGAGCATCTTATCAGACACAAATATTGTGCAGTCTGCTGGCATTAGTTTATTTTCTCAGTCTGAAAAGTCACTTCTTTCTGTCATGTGAACTTTTTAAATAAGGTTACAAATAACCTTATTTATAAGAAAAAACAGCCAAAAAACCCAGCCATGACTCATCTGTGACACACAGCAAGCATCGATGGTATGTGTTTCCTACAGTCTTACGAAGATTTTACTTTTTAAATAGCAGTCGCTGCTGATGTGGGGTTTTTTCTTACAGTGATCTGTGTGTAATTAGGTGACTGAGTTTTCAGCAATACTCACATTCACCTTATCTTTTCCAGCTAAGTTAGCACATCATGTTGCAACGTGTCTGAAAGTCGTCTGAAAAAAATATTCTTGAAATGAATACAGTGTATATATATATCTGCATTATTTTAAGATGAAAGTGAGAAGGGATTAGTTGTTTCCACTGAATTCCAGCTTGATGTTTTACTGTGCAGAAGTGGGCATCTAAGATCATTTCCCGCTCATGCCTGTGCTTTACATAAATCAACCAGTTAAGAATTAAGTTAAGCAGCACAGGCTCCTCTCCATCTATCTCTCTCACGCTCTCTGTATTTCTTTTTCCACTTATCCACAGCTTTGCCTGCAGCTACTCATCTGAGAACAGAGCAGAGAAAATGAGGGAATCAACTCCAAAGTGGTGCAGGATGATATGTAAGAACAATCATTGTGCCAGGAGGCACGATAAGCCTTTGAAAAGGAGGCTCATTTATGGAAGTTCTTTACCCTGTTGCTTTTTCTGTTTCCCTCTCAGAGCATCAGTGGGTTGTTTGCAGACTGTCAGACAATGAGTTCATCAACCGAGGGTGTCACAGTCAGGTCAAGAGACATTTTAATCAGACGTTCACACACACAGGCAGAGGTATTAAGTCAAACATTTGGCCAGCAGGCATCCACCAGTAGCGGCTGACTTGAATTTGTAATATGTTCCCTGTGCCGACAGGCTGTAATCCAGTCCAACCGCAGTCCTGCACTGCCCTCTTTAGGTCAACATGTGAAGTGACTAGGACAGAGGCAAAAATGTAAAAAGGTCCCATATTCAATATTTGTCAGGAGTCTGTTTAGTTTAGTTTAGTTCACGCATGAATTAGGCACTAACCTTACTTACATTTAACCTTTTAAATTTAAAGTGCAGTGAGAGCTGTTGTTGTAAAGTCTGGGTGAGTTCTATTATATTTATTGACACCAAAGCTGTAATGGTGAAACGTAACTGAACTACTGAAACTAAACTAACACTTGAATTCAATTGAACTTTTTGTCAGTTTTACTGTACTTAATTTAACTATGTGCTGCTAACATATTTACAGTTTAAATTGGACAACTAAAGTCTTACATGCATTTTTTATAAGAATCTTGCTTTATAACAAATCTTGCTGTTGATGCAGAGAACATGACAAACCCCTGTGCCAGGCTCTCCAGATACTTTTACTGGGAAAGAAAATCATATCTGTCTCAATGAACAGATGAGGTGTACAGGTTCTAAACCATACTTTCTGATGTTTCATGTGACAGTTTCTTTAATGCACTACAATGGACATTTTCTAAATTATTTGACTATTTTCTAAAAAATATATTGACTATAAATAGGGAACAAGTGGTAAAATTCAAAGCTTTTGTTCCAACTCAAACAGCCACAATAAAATGAGTAAAACTGCATTATGCTATGCTATATCAAAATGATGATGGTGTCATGCTCTGCCAGTACTTTGTTTGAAGTGTCCAGTTGTTCACTCACTCATTCACTGTATAATATTTGCTAGAAGGTACACTAGGGAACAAGTGCAGACAGGTATGTCTGTGAAGGTTCTCTGTCATCGTAGTCTAAGGAGCTTAGGAAAGAAAAGCGTCTGGACTTCTTTAAGTTGCTTGAAGACATTTCACCTCTCATCCAAGAGGCTTCTTCAGTTCTAAGGTCAAATGGTGGAGCGTCCCAGACACTCCCACAGGGCTTAAATCTGGGACTCTCCACCATTTGACCTTAGAACTGAAGAAGCTTCTCGGATGAGAGGTGAAACGTCTTCAAGCAACTTAAAGAAGTCCAGACGCTTTTCTTTCCGAGCTCCTTAGCTTGCAGACATACATTTCAGATACCATGTGGATGTTCTGCTACTACATAACTACATGAGTATCCCTGATTATTTCTGATGTTTAAAGGGTAGCAGAATATCTGAGGCCATGGACAAGTCAGAATTTCTGTTTTTCAGAATTATTCTGACCACAGAACATTTTTCCACTTTGCCTCAGTCCATTAGAAATGAGCTTTAGCCCACAGAACAAGGTGATGTTTCTGGATCATGTTCATTTATGGGTTCTTCTTTGCGTGATAGAGCTTTAACCTGCATTCGTGGATGGCACTGTGAACTGTGTACAGAGGCAATGATTTCTGGAAGTGTTCACAAGCTCTCACAGTGATTTCCATGACAGAGTCATGCCTGTTTTTAATATATTGCCACCAGAGGGCACGAAGATCAAAGGAATCCAGTGTTTATTTTTTGGTCTTGTCGCTTGTACACAGAAATTTCACAATCTCTTTGATATTATGTACTGTAGAAGACGAGATATTCACAGTCTTCACTATTTTACGTTGAAGGAGATCATACTGAAATTTTTCCCCAAATGGTTGATGCAGTTTTTTGCATACTGGCTAACCTCTACCCATCTTTACCTAGAAATTCTTCCTCTCAGCATCAGCAACATAGCAACCTCTATGAGTGGTCAAATCAACAACCTGGTTCATTCTTAAAATGAACGAATGATCTGG